>JACBWV010000472.1:0-57500 GCA_013435795.1 Chlamydomonas sp. ICE-L | reverse complement strand
CTTGGTTGTGAATGTTATTTTTTGTAAGAGCTAGTTGCAGATGTTTATATACTTGCCCATCCCAGTGGTGTCAGCTGCCCTAGCATCATTGCGTGTGTCTCAGCGGTGAGTCTCTAGATGTGTATGTGCTGGTTTCAAGAACAGAAAGGTAACATGAATGTGTGTGTCTAAGACGTTGCCCTGGTGGATGGTAGAGGTGTTGTTGTGTATGGGCTGGTTGCAGATGTTTATAGAGTTACCCATCCCAGTGGTGTCAGCTGCCCTAGCATCCTTGCGTGTGTCTCAACAGTAAGTCTGTAGGTGAATGCGCGGGTTCCAAGAACAGACAGGTCACATGAAGGTGTATCTCAGAGGTTGCCCTGGTGGCAGAAATGTTGTTTTGGAAGTGCTGGTCGCACATAATCGACAGTATTTCCCATCTCAGTGGTGTCAGCTGCCCTAGCATCCTTGCGTGTGTCTCAACAGTAAGTCTGTAGGTGAATGCGCGGGTTCCAAGAACAGACAGGTCACATGAAGGTGTATCTCAGAGGTTGCCCTGGTGGCAGAAATGTTGTTTTGGAAGTGCTGGTCGCACATAATCGACAGCATTTCCCATCTCAGTGGTGTCAGCAACCCTAGCATCCTTGCGTGTGTCTCAACAGTGAGTCTGTAGGTGAATGCGCGGGTTCCAAGAACAGACAGGTCACATGAAGGTGTGTCTCAACGGTGAGCCTGGAGGTATAAATGTTGTTTTGTTAGTGCTGGTTGCACATGGTTGACAGCATGACCCATCCCAGTGGTGTCAGCTGCCCTAGCATCATTGCGTGTGTCACAGCGATGAGCTTGGTTGTGAATGTTATTTTTTGTAAGAGCTAGTTGCAGATGTTTATATACTTGCCCATCCCAGTGGTGTCAGCTGCCCTAGCATCATTGCGTGTGTCTCAGCGGTGAGTCTCTAGGTGATGTATGTGCTGGTTTCAATAACAGAAAGGTAACATGAATGTGTGTGTCTAAGACGTTGCCCTGGTGGATGGTAGAGGTGTTGTTGTGTATGGGCTGGTTGCAGATGTTTATAGAGTTACCCATCCCAGTGGTGTCAGCTGCCCTAGCATCATTGCGTGTGTCTCAACAGTGAGTCTGTAGGTGAATGCGCGGTTTAAAAGAACAGACAAATCACATGAAGGTGTGTCTCAGAGCTTGCCCTGGTGGTAGAAATGTTGTTTTGGAAGTGCTGGTCGCACATAATCGACAGTATTTCCCATCTCAGTGGTGTCAGCTGCCCTAGCATCCTTGCGTGTGTCTCAACAGTAAGTCTGTAGGTGAATGCGCGGGTTACAAGAACAGACAGGTCACATAAAGGTGTGTCTCAGAGGTTGCCCTGGTGGCAGAAATGTTGTTTTGGAAGTGCTGGTCGCACATAATCGACAGTATTTCCCATCTCAGTGGTGTCAGCTACCCTAGCATCCTTGCGTGTGTCTCAACAGTGAGTCTGTAGGTGAGTGCGCGGGTTACAAGAACAGACAGGTCACATGAAGGTGTGTCTCAGCGGTGAGCCTGGTGGTAGAAATGTTGTTTTGGAAGTGCTGGTCGCACATAATCGACAGCATTTCCCATCTCAGTGGTGTCAGCTGCCCTAGCATCCTTGCGTGTGTCTCAACAGTAAGTCTGTAGGTGAATGCGCGGGTTACAAGAACAGACTGGTCACATAAAGGTGTGTCTCAGAGGTTGCCCTGGTGGCAGAAATGTTGTTTTGGAAGTGCTGGTCGCACATAATCGACAGCATTTCACATCTCAGTGGTGTCAGCTTCCCTAGCATCCTTGCGTGTGTCTCAACAGTGAAACTGTAGGTGAGTGCGCGGGTTACAAGAACAGACAGGTCACATGAAGGTGTGTCTCAACGGTGAGCCTGGAGGTATAAATGTTGTTTTGTTAGTTCTGGTTGCACATGGTTGACAGCATGACCCATCCCAGTGGTGTCAGCTGCCCTAGCATCATTGCGTGTGTCACAGCGGTGAGCTTGGTTGTGAATGTTATTTTTTGTAAGAGCTAGTTGCAGATGTTTATATACTTGCCCATCCCAGTGGTGTCAGCTGCCCTAGCATCATTGCGTGTGTCTCAGCGGTGAGTCTCTAGATGTGTATGTGCTGGTTTCAAGAACAGAAAGGTAACATGAATGTGTGTGTCTAAGACGTTGCCCTGGTGGATGGTAGAGGTGTTGTTGTGTATGGGCTGGTTGCAGATGTTTATAGAGTTACCCATCCCAGTGGTGTCAGCTGCCCTAGCATCATTGCGTGTGTCTCAACAGTGAGTCTGTAGGTTTATGCGCGGGTTAAAAGAACAGACAAATCACATGAAGGTGTGTCTCAGAGCTTGCCCTGGTGGTAGAAATGTTGTTTTGGAAGTGCTGGTCGCACATAATCGACAGTATTTCCCATCTCAGTGGTGTCAGCTACCCTAGCATCCTTGCGTGTGTCTCAACAGTGAGTCTGTAGGTGAGTGCGCGGGTTACAAGAACAGACAGGTCACATGAAGGTGTGTCTCAGCGGTGAGCCTGGTGGTAGAAATGTTGTTTTGGAAGTGCTGGTCGCACATAATCGACAGCATTTCCCATCTCAGTGGTGTCAGCTGCCCTAGCATCCTTGCGTGTGTCTCAACAGTAAGTCTGTAGGTGAATGCGCGGGTTACAAGAACAGACAGGTCACATGAAGGTGTGTCTCAGAGGTTGCCCTGGTGGCAGAAATGTTGTTTTGGAAGTGCTGGTCGCACATAATTGACAGCATTTCCCATCTCAGTGGTGTCAGCTTCCCTAGCATCCTTGCGTGTGTCTCAACAGTGAAACTGTAGGTGAATGCGCGGGTTACAAGAACAGACAGGTCACATGAAGGTGTGTCTCAACGGTGAGCCTGGAGGTATAAATGTTGTTTTGTTAGTTCTGGTTGCACATGGTTGACAGCATGACCCATCCCAGTGGTGTCAGCTGCCCTAGCATCATTGCGTGTGTCACAGCGGTGAGCTTGGTTGTGAATGTTATTTTTTGTAAGAGCTAGTTGCAGATGTTTATATACTTGCCCATCCCAGTGGTGTCAGCTGCCATAGCATCATTGCGTGTGTCTCAGCGGTGAGTCTCTAGGTGATGTATGTGCTGGTTTCAAGAACAGAAAGGTAACATGAATGTGTGTGTCTAAGACGTTGCCCTGGTGGATGGTAGAGGTGTTGTTGTGTATGGGCTGGTTGCAGATGTTTATAGAGTTACCCATCCCAGTGGTGTCAGCTGCCCTAGCATCATTGCGTGTGTCTCAACAGTAAGTCTGTAGGTGAATGCGCGGGTTACAAGAACAGACAGGTCACATGAAGGTGTGTCTCAGCGGTGAGCCTGGTGGTAGAAATGTTGTTTTGGAAGTGCTGGTCGCACATAATCGACAGCATTTCCCATCTCAGTGGTGTCAGCTGCCCTAGCATCCTTGCGTGTGTCTCAACAGTAAGTCTGTAGGTGAATGCGCGGGTTACAAGAACAGACAGGTCACATAAAGGTGTGTCTCAGAGGTTGCCCTGGTGGCAGAAATGTTGTTTTGGAAGTGCTGGTCGCACATAATCGACAGCATTTCACATCTCAGTGGTGTCAGCTGCCCTAGCATCCTTGCGTGTGTCTCAACAGTAAGTCTGTAGGTGAATGCGCGGGTTACAAGAACAGACAGGTCACATAAAGGTGTGTCTCAGAGGTTGCCCTGGTGGCAGAAATGTTGTTTTGGAAGTGCTGGTCGCACATAATCGACAGGATTTCCCATCTCAGTGGTGTCAGCTACCCTAGCATCCTTGCGTGTGTCTCAACAGTGAGTCTGTAGGTGAGTGCGCGGGTTACAAGAACAGACAGGTCACATGAAGGTGTGTCTCAGCGGTGAGCCTGGTGGTAGAAATGTTGTTTTGGAAGTGCTGGTCGCACATAATCGACAGCATTTCCCATCTCAGTGGTGTCAGCTGCCCTAGCATCCTTGCGTGTGTCTTAACAGTAAGTCTGTAGGTGAGTGCGCGGGTTACAAGAACAGACAGGTCACATGAAGGTGTGTCTCAGAGGTTGCCCTGGTGGCAGAAATGTTGTTTTGGAAGTGCTGGTCGCACATAATCGACAGCATTTCACATCTCAGTGGTGTCAGCTACCCTAGCATCCTTGCGTGTGTCTCAACAGTAAGTCTGTAGGTGAATGCGCGGGTTACAAGAACAGACAGGTCACATGAAGGTGTGTCTCAGAGGTTGCCCTGGTGGCAGAAATGTTGTTTTGGAAGTGCTGGTCGCACATAATTGACAGCATTTCACATCTCAGTGGTGTCAGCTGCCCTAGCATCCTTGCGTGTGTCTCAACAGTGAACTGTAGGTGAGTGCGCGGGTTACAAGAACAGACAGGTCACATGAAGGTGTGTCTCAACGGTGAGCCTGGAGGTATAAATGTTGTTTTGTTAGTTCTGGTTGCACATGGTTGACAGCATGACCCATCCCAGTGGTGTCAGCTGCCCTAGCATCATTGCGTGTGTCACAGCGGTGAGCTTGGTTGTGAATGTTATTTTTTGTAAGAGCTAGTTGCAGATGTTTATATACTTGCCCATCCCAGTGGTGTCAGCTGCCATAGCATCATTGCGTGTGTCTCAGCGGTGAGTCTCTAGGTGATGTATGTGCTGGTTTCAAGAACAGAAAGGTAACATGAATGTGTGTCTAAGACGTTGCCCTGGTGGATGGTAGAGGTGTTGTTGTGTATGGGCTGGTTGCAGATGTTTATAGAGTTACCCATCCCAGTGGTGTCAGCTGCCCTAGCATCATTGCGTGTGTCTCAACAGTAAGTCTGTAGGTGAATGCGCGGGTTAAAAGAACAGACAAATCACATGGAGGTGTGTCTCAGAGCTTGCCCTGGTGGTAGAAATGTTGTTTTGGAAGTGCTGGTCGCACATAATCGACAGTATTTCCCATCTCAGTGGTGTCAGCTGCCCTAGCATCCTTGCGTGTGTCTCAACAGTAAGTCTGTAGGTGAATGCGCGGGTTACAAGAACAGACAGGTCACATAAAGGTGTGTCTCAGAGGTTGCCCTGGTGGCAGAAATGTTGTTTTGGAAGTGCTGGTCGCACATAATCGACAGCATTTCACATCTCAGTGGTGTCAGCTGCCCTAGCATCCTTGCGTGTGTCTCAACAGTAAGTCTGTAGGTGAATGCGCGGGTTACAAGAACAGACAGGTCACATAAAGGTGTGTCTCAGAGGTTGCCCTGGTGGCAGAAATGTTGTTTTGGAAGTGCTGGTCGCACATAATCGACAGTATTTCCCATCTCAGTGGTGTCAGCTACCCTAGCATCCTTGCGTGTGTCTCAACAGTGAGTCTGTAGGTGAGTGCGCGGGTTACAAGAACAGACAGGTCACATGAAGGTGTGTCTCAGCGGTGAGCCTGGTGGTAGAAATGTTGTTTTGGAAGTGCTGGTCGCACATAATCGACAGCATTTCCCATCTCAGTGGTATCAGCTGCCCTAGCATCCTTGCGTGTGTCTCAACAGTAAGTCTGTAGGTGAATGCACGGGTTACAAGAACAGACAGGTCACATGAAGGTGTGTCTCAGAGGTTGCCCTGGTGGCAGAAATGTTGTTTTGGAAGTGCTGGTCGCACATAATCGACAGCATTTCACATCTCAGTGGTGTCAGCTGCCCTAGCATCCTTGCGTGTGTCTCAACAGTGAGTCTGTAGGTGAATGCGCGGGTTACAAGAACAGACAGGTCACATGAAGGTGTGTCTCAACGGTGAGCCTGGAGGTATAAATGTTGTTTTGTTAGTGCTGGTTGCACATGGTTGACAGCATGACCCATCCCAGTGGTGTCAGCTGCCCTAGCATCATTGCGTGTGTCACAGCGGTGAGCTTGGTTGTGAATGTTATTTTTTGTAAGAGCTAGTTGCAGATGTTTATATACTTGCCCATCCCAGTGGTGTCAGCTGCCCTAGCATCATTGCGTGTGTCTCAGCGGTGAGTCTCTAGATGTGTATGTGCTGGTTTCAAGAACAGAAAGGTAACATGAATGTGTGTGTCTAAGACGTTGCCCTGGTGGATGGTAGAGGTGTTGTTGTGTATGGGCTGGTTGCAGATGTTTATAGAGTTACCCATCCCAGTGGTGTCAGCTGCCCTTGCATCATTGCGTGTGTCTCAACAGTGAGTCTGTAGGTGAATGCGCGGGTTCCAAGAACAGACAAATCACATGAAGGTGTGTCTCAGAGCTTGCCCTGGTGGTAGAAATGTTGTTTTGGAAGTGCTGGTCGCACATAATCGACAGTATTTCCCATCTCAGTGGTGTCAGCTGCCCTAGCATCCTTGCGTGTGTCTCAACAGTAAGTCTGTAGGTGAATGCGCGGGTTCCAAGAACAGACAGGTCACATGAAGGTGTATCTCAGAGGTTGCCCTGGTGGCAGAAATGTTGTTTTGGAAGTGCTGGTCGCACATAATCGACAGCATTTCCCATCTCAGTGGTGTCAGCAACCCTAGCATCCTTGCGTGTGTCTCAACAGTGAGTCTGTAGGTGAATGCGCGGGTTCCAAGAACAGACAGGTCACATGAAGGTGTGTCTCAACGGTGAGCCTGGAGGTATAAATGTTGTTTTGTTAGTGCTGGTTGCACATGGTTGACAGCATGACCCATCCCAGTGGTGTCAGCTGCCCTAGCATCATTGCGTGTGTCACAGCGATGAGCTTGGTTGTGAATGTTATTTTTTGTAAGAGCTAGTTGCAGATGTTTATATACTTGCCCATCCCAGTGGTGTCAGCTGCCCTAGCATCATTGCGTGTGTCTCAGCGGTGAGTCTCTAGGTGATGTATGTGCTGGTTTCAAGAACAGAAAGGTAACATGAATGTGTGTGTCTAAGACGTTGCCCTGGTGGATGGTAGAGGTGTTGTTGTGTATGGGCTGGTTGCAGATGTTTATAGAGTTACCCATCCCAGTGGTGTCAGCTGCCCTAGCATCATTGCGTGTGTCTCAACAGTGAGTCTGTAGGTGAATGCGCTGGTTACAAGAACAGACAAATCACATGAAGGTGTGTCTCAGAGCTTGCCCTGGTGGTAGAAATGTTGTTTTGGAAGTGCTGGTCGCACATAATCGACAGTATTTCCCATCTCAGTGGTGTCAGCTGCCCTAGCATCCTTGCGTGTGTCTCAACAGTAAGTCTGTAGGTGAATGCGCGGGTTCCAAGAACAGACAGGTCACATAAAGGTGTGTCTCAGAGGTTGCCCTGGTGGCAGAAATGTTGTTTTGGAAGTGCTGGTCGCACATAATCGACAGTATTTCCCATCTCAGTGGTGTCAGCTACCCTAGCATCCTTGCGTGTGTCTTAACAGTGAGTCTGTAGGTGAGTGCGCGGCTTACAAGAACAGACAGGTCACATAAGGTGTGTCTCAAAATCAGCGGTGAGCCCTGTGGTAGAATGTTGTTTTGGAAGTGCTGGTCGCACATAATCGACAGTATTTCCCATCTCAGTGGTGTCAGCGGCCTTGCACATCCTTTGCGTGTGTCTCAGACATTAATCTGTATGTGATGCGCGGTTACAAAAGAACAATACAAGGTCACATAAAGGTGTGTCTCAGAGGTTGCCCTGGTGGCAGAAATGTTGTTTTGGAAGTGCTGGTCGCACATAATCGACAGTATTTGATTCCGCATCTCAGTGGTTGTGGGTACAGCGGTACCCTAGCATCCTTGCGTTTTGTTCCCTCAACGTGAGCTGTAGTTGAGTGCGCGGGTTACAAGAACAGACAGTCACATGAAAGGTGTGTCGTCAGCGTGAGCCTGGTGGTGTAGGAAATGTGTTGTTTGGAAGTGCTGGTGTCGACTTCAGTCGACAGCATTTTCCCATCTCAGTGGTGTCAGCTGCCCTAGCATCCTTGCGTGTTCTCAACGTAGGTCTGTGTGTAGGCCGGCGGGTTTCGAAAAGATGTATGGTCATCATTAAGGGTGTCGCGTGTGAGGTTGCCTCCTGGGTGGTGTGGAAATGTTGTTTTGAAGTGCGGGTCCGCACATAATCGACAGTTGCATTTCACACTGCTAGTGATCACGGTGGGTGGGTGTCAGTCAGATACATTCCCGAGCATCCCGCTTGTGCGTGTGTACTCAACAGTTAAACTTGTAGGGAGTGTGCGACGTGTTAAACGTAAAGCAGACAGTGTGTCTCCGATGTGAGGTTGCCTCAACGGTGAGCCTGGAGGTATAAATGTTGTTTTGTTAGTTCTGGTTGCACATGGTTGACAGCATGACCCATCCCAGTGGTGTCAGCTGCCCTAGCATCATTGCGTGTGTCACAGCGGTGAGCTTGGTTGTGAATGTTATTTTTTGTAAGAGCTAGTTGCAGATGTTTATATACTTGCCCATCCCAGTGGTGTCAGCTGCCATAGCATCATTGCGTGTGTCTCAGCGGTGAGTCTCTAGGTGATGTATGTGCTGGTTTCAAGAACAGAAAGGTAACATGAATGTGTGTGTCTAAGACGTTGCCCTGGTGGATGGTAGAGGTGTTGTTGTGTATGGGCTGGTTGCAGATGTTTATAGAGTTACCCATCCCAGTGGTGTCAGCTGCCCTAGCATCATTGCGTGTGTCTCAACAGTGAGTCTGTAGGTTTATGCGCGGGTTAAAAGAACAGAAAAATCACATGAAGGTGTGTCTCAGAGCTTGCCCTGGTGGTAGAAATGTTGTTTTGGAAGTGCTGGTCGCACATAATCGACAGTATTTCCCATCTCAGTGGTGTCAGCTACCCTAGCATCCTTGCGTGTGTCTCAACAGTGAGTCTGTAGGTGAGTGCGCGGGTTACAAGAACAGACAGGTCACATGAAGGTGTGTCTCAGCGGTGAGCCTGGTGGTAGAAATGTTGTTTTGGAAGTGCTGGTCGCACATAATCGACAGCATTTCCCATCTCAGTGGTGTCAGCTGCCCTAGCATCCTTGCGTGTGTCTCAACAGTAAGTCTGTAGGTGAATGCGCGGGTTACAAGAACAGACAGGTCACATGAAGGTGTGTCTCAGAGGTTGCCCTGGTGGCAGAAATGTTGTTTTGGAAGTGCTGGTCGCACATATTTGACAGCATTTCCCATCTCAGTGGTGTCAGCTTCCCTAGCATCCTTGCGTGTGTCTCAACAGTGAAACTGTAGGTGAGTGCGCGGGTTCCAAGAACAGACAGGTCACATGAAGGTGTGTCTCAACGGTGAGCCTGGAGGTATAAATGTTGTTTTGTTAGTTCTGGTTGCACATGGTTGACAGCATGACCCATCCCAGTGGTGTCAGCTGCCCTAGCATCATTGCGTGTGTCACAGCGGTGAGCTTGGTTGTGAATGTTATTTTTTGTAAGAGCTAGTTGCAGATGTTTATATACTTGCCCATCCCAGTGGTGTCAGCTGCCATAGCATCATTGCGTGTGTCTCAGCGGTGAGTCTCTAGGTGATGTATGTGCTGGTTTCAAGAACAGAAAGGTAACATGAATGTGTGTGTCTAAGACGTTGCCCTGGTGGATGGTAGAGGTGTTGTTGTGTATGGGCTGGTTGCAGATGTTATTATAGAGTTACCCATCCCAGTGGTGTCAGCTGCCCTAGCATCATTGCGTGTGTCTCAACAGTAAGTCTGTAGGTGAATGCGCGGGTTACAAGAACAGACAGGTCACATAAAGGTGTGTCTCAGAGGTTTGCCCTGGTGGCAGAAATTGTTTGTTTTGGAAGTGCTGGTCGCACATAATCGACAGCATTTCCCATCTCAGTGGTGTCAGCTGCCCTAGCATCCTTGCGTGTGTCTCAACAGTAAGTCTGTAGGTGAATGCGCGGGTTACAAGAAACAGACAGGTCACATAAAGGTGTGTCTCAGAGGTTGCCCTGGTGGCAGAAAATGTTGTTTTGGAAGTGCTGGTCGCACATAATCGACAGTATTTCCCATCTCAGTGGTGTCAGCTACCCTAGCATCCTGCGTGTGTCTCAACAGTGAGTCTGTAGGTGAGTGCGCGGGTTACAAGAACAGACAGGTCACATGAAGGTGTGTCTCAGCGGTGAGCCTGGTGGTAGAAATGTTGTTTTGGAAGTGCTGGTCGCACATAATCGACAGTATTTCCCATCTCAGTGGTGTCAGCTGCCCTAGCATCCTTGCGTGTGTCTTAACAGTAAGTCTGTAGGTGAGTGCGCGGGTTACAAGAACAGACAGGTCACATGAAGGTGTGTCTCAGAGGTTGCCCTGGTGGCAGAAATGTTGTTTTGGAAGTGCTGGTCCGCACATAATCGACAGCATTTCACATCTCAGTGGTGTCAGCTACCCTAGCATCCTTGCGTGTGTCTCAACAGTAAGTCTGTAGGTGAATGCGCTGGTTACAAGAACAGACAGGTCACATGAAGGTGTGTCTCAGAGGGTGCCCTGGTGGCAGAAACGTTGTTTTGGAAGTGCTGGTCCGCACATAATTGACAGCATTTCACATCTCAGTGGTGTCAGCTGCCCTAGCCTTCCCTAGCGTGTGTCTCAACAGTGAAACTGTAGGTGAGTGCGCGGGTTACAAGAACAGACAGGTCACATGAAGGTGTGTCTCAACGGTGAGCCTGGAGGTATAAATGTTGTTTTGTTAGTTCTGGTTGCACATGGTTGACAGCATGACCCATCCCAGTGGTGTCAGCTGCCCTAGCATCATTGCGTGTGTCACAGCGGTGAGCTTGGTTGTGAATGTTATTTTTTGTAAGAGCTAGTTGCAGATGTTTATATACTTGCCCATCCCAGTGGTGTCAGCTGCCATAGCATCATTGCGTGTGTCTCAGCGGTGAGTCTCTAGGTGATGTATGTGCTGGTTTCAAGAACAGAAAGGTAACATGAATGTGTGTGTCTAAGACGTTGCCCTGGTGGATGGTAGAGGTGTTGTTGTGTATGGGCTGGTTGCAGATGTTTATAGAGTTACCCATCCCAGTGGTGTCAGCTGCCCTAGCATCATTGCGTGTGTCTCAACAGTAAGTCTGTAGGTGAATGCGCGGGTTACAAGAACAGACAAATCACATGGAGGTGTGTCTCAGAGCTTGCCCTGGTGGTAGAAATGTTGTTTTGGAAGTGCTGGTCGCACATAATCGACAGTATTTCCCATCTCAGTGGTGTCAGCTGCCCTAGCATCCTTGCGTGTGTCTCAACAGTAAGTCTGTAGGTGAATGCGCGGGTTACAAGAACAGACAGGTCACATAAAGGTGTGTCTCAGAGGTTGCCCTGGTGGCAGAAATGTTGTTTTGGAAGTGCTGGTCGCACATAATCGACAGCATTTCACATCTCAGTGGTGTCAGCTGCCCTAGCATCCTTGCGTGTGTCTCAACAGTAAGTCTGTAGGTGAATGCGCGGGTTACAAGAACAGACAGGTCACATAAAGGTGTGTCTCAGAGGTTGCCCTGGTGGCAGAAATGTTGTTTTGGAAGTGCTGGTCGCACATAATCGACAGTATTTCCCATCTCAGTGGTGTCAGCTACCCTAGCATCCTTGCGTGTGTCTCAACAGTGAGTCTGTAGGTGAGTGCGCGGGTTACAAGAACAGACAGGTCACATGAAGGTGTGTCTCAGCGGTGAGCCTGGTGGTAGAAATGTTGTTTTGGAAGTGCTGGTCGCACATAATCGACAGCATTTCCCATCTCAGTGGTATCAGCTGCCCTAGCATCCTTGCGTGTGTCTCAACAGTAAGTCTGTAGGTGAATGCGCGGGTTACAAGAACAGACAGGTCACATGAAGGTGTGTCTCAGAGGTTGCCCTGGTGGCAGAAATGTTGTTTTGGAAGTGCTGGTCGCACATAATCGACAGCATTTCACATCTCAGTGGTGTCAGCTACCCTAGCATCCTTGCGTGTGTCTCAACAGTGAGTCTGTAGGTGAGTGCGCGGGTTACAAGAACAGACAGGTCACATGAAGGTGTGTCTCAACGGTGAGCCTGGAGGTATAAATGTTGTTTTGTAAGGCCTGGTCGCACATAGTTGACAGCATCACCCATCCCAGTGGTGTCAGCTGCCCTAGCATCATTCTGCATATTCCCTTGCTTCCCGATCCTTTTCTGTGTGCAAGGGATTCGTGGAGGCGCACACACCTTTGGCAATTGGTAGACCCCTTTGGTGAGCGATTGAGTATACCATCCCTTGCCCATCGACCAATCTGCAAATCCACTTGCTTCCTAACTTCTTCATAATCACATGCTACCCTACCCTTTTTCTGTGTGCAAGGGGGTCGTGGAGGCGCACACATCTTTGGCAATTGGTAGACCTTTTGGGTAAAAGATTGAGTATGCCGTCCCTTGCCCATCCGCCCATCCATGCATGTATGCATGCATCCACTTGTTTTCCCACTTCTACATATTCTCTTGCTTCCCCACCCTTTTTCTGTGTGCAAGGGAGTCATGGAGGGGCACACATCTTTGGCAATTGGTAGACCTCCTGGGTGAGAGGCTAGGGGTACCAGCCCTTGCCCATCTGCCCATCCACCCATCCACCCATCCGCCCATCTGCCCATCCATGCATCCACATGTTTCCCTACTTCTAAATATTCACTTGCCTCCCCTCCTTTTCTGTGTGCAAGGGAGTCGTGGAGGCGCACACATCTTTGGCAATTGGTAGACCTCCTGGGTGAGAGGCTGGGGGTACCAGCCCTAAGCCCTGTGGTGCCCCTCGTCATTGGCCCAGAGAGCACTACACTCGAGACAAGCAGCCGCTTACTTCATCTGGGCTTCCATGCCCCTGCAATCCGCCCCCCCACCGTGCTACCTGGGACCTGCAGGTGCGTCAATGTTGATGATGGTAATGGTTGTGGTGGTGGTTATGGTGATACCAACCTTATGATTGCAAGTATTTCGACAACACCAGTACTTACACTTCCTCCACATGATTTTACATGCTTCTGCAATCTGCCCCCCACTGCGCTACCTGGGACTTTCAAGTGGGTCAAGGGTCATGGTGGTGGTGGTGGTTATGGTGATACCACCCTTAGGATTTTATGTAGTGCTACCACACCACTACTTCACTTACCTCAAATGGGCTTCCATGCCCCTGCAATCCGACCCCCAACCGTGCTACATGGAACCTGTATGTGAGTCAACGGTGATGATGGTACCACCTGTCTGATTGCATGTTGTGCTACCACACCAATACTTGCCCTAGAAATTGGTACACCTTCTGGGTGAGAGGTTGGGGACATGGGTATACCGGTATTCATTTCAGGGTGAGAGGTTGGGGACATGGGTATACCGGTATTCATATGGGCTTCCATGCTTCTGCAATACTTCCCCCAACCGTGCTACCTGGAACCTGCATGTGGGTCAAGGGTGATGATGGTACTGCATGTATGAATGCTTGTATTGATACCACACCGATATGTACATTTACTTCACATTGTTCTCCATGCTCCTCCAATAGGACCCCCAACATTCAACATTCAACATTCATTTATTGATCAACCAACATCCAACCCCCAACATTCAACATCCATTAATTAATTTATTGATCAACCCAATTATTCATGTATTAATATATGCGCAGGTTGAGGATAAGCTTGTCAGCTGCTCACACGCAGCAAGATGTGGAGGATCTGGCGCAAGCTGTCTTGCGGTGCAACGTCCCCCTGCTGAAGCTTGATTACCTTGAACAGCAACAGAGACTTGGGTGGAACATCCATCCATCCATTTATTCATGTGTTCATTTCTGCGCAGGTTGAGGATAAGCTTGTCAGCTGCTCACACGCAGCAAGATGTGGAGGATCTGGCGCAAGCTGTCTTGCGGTGCAACGTCCCCCTGCTGAAGCTTGATTACCTTGAACAGCAACAGAGACTTGGGTGGAACATGGGGCCGTGCAAAGAGGAGACCGGCTTGGACAGGGCAGTTGGATTTGGAGGTTGTGCAGCGTCCAAAGGGGCACGCAGTAGCTTGCACCAAAGCCGCATGTAGATTGTCCTAGAAGCAGATAATTGGGTGGAACATGGGGCCATGCAAAGAGGGGACGGGCTTGTATTGGGCAGTTGGATTTGTAGGTAGTGCAATGCCCAAAGGTGCACACAGTAGCTTGCACCAGAGTCGCATGTAGGTTGTTCTAGAAGCAGATAATTGGGTGGAACATGGGGCCGTGCAAAGAGGGGACGGGCTTGTATTGGGCAGTTGGATTTGTAGGTAGTGCAATGCCCAAAGGTGCACACAGTAGCTTGCACCAGAATCGCATGTAGGTTGTTCTAGAAGCAGATAATTGGGTGGAACATGGGGCCGTGCAAAGAGGGGACGGGCTTGTATTGGGCAGTTGGATTTGTAGGTAGTGCAATGCCCAAAGGTGCACACAGTAGCTTGCACCAGAGTCGCATGTAGGTTGTTCTGGAAGCAGATAATTGGGTGGAACATGGGGCCGTGCAAAGAGGGGACGGGCTTGTATTGGGCAGTTGGATTTGTAGGTAGTGCAATGCCCAAAGGTGCACACAGTAGCTTGCACCAGAGTCGCATGTAGGTTGTTCTGGAAGCAGATAATTGGGTGGAACATGGGGCCGTGCAAAGAGGGGACGGGCTTGTATTGGGCAGTTGGATTTGGAGGTTGTGCAGTGTCCAAAGTGGCACGCAGTAGCTTGCACCAGAGTCGCATGTAGGTTTTCCTAGCAGCAGATAATTGGGTGGAACATGGGGACGCATGTAGGTTGTTCTGGAAGCAGATAATTGGGTGGAACATGGGGCCGTGCAAAGAGGGGGCGGGCTTGGACAGGGCAGTTGGATTTGTAGGTAGTGGAGTGTTGAGTGTAGGTAGTGCAGAATCCTAAGGGGCACGCAGTAGCTTGCACCAAAGCCGAATGTAGGTTGTTGTAGGTTCCTAGCAAGTTGGATTTGTAGGTGGTGGAATGACTCAAGGGGCACCCGGCAGTTTTCACCAAATTCATCTGTACCTATGTAGGTTGCTAGCATTGTCTTTGCTTTGCACTCTTATTTTTGTGGGCTAGGACAGCTCCCTTCCCCTGCCCTTGTGCCAAACCTGAATTAGCTAGTGCGTCTGAAAGCTAATACGACAGGCATTATAATGCAGCTGCAAGCTTTGACCCAGTGCCTGGCTATTGGAGCTTGCGGGAAGCTTCCATTAGTAGTCCCTGAAATAATAGACCCTGAAACAAACCCGAAATAAAGGCTTCCGCTCTAGTCTGTTAAGCCTACCATAGGCGCATGATATGTTGGCCGATGAGATGGCGGACAGATGTTTATTCATGATTTGGGCCAAACGGGGAGCGCTGGCGGATTGGGCCATCTGCCAGTATTTCGCCAGGGACACTAAAACTACAGTGTACTGCACACTTGGGGGGAATTTGCATATCTTCGAGGGGTCGCGGCAAGGTTTTTCTTTTCGTTTTTGAGCCCCCCCCCCCTCCTTTAGCTATTCTGGTTCCGGAGCCATCTGGACCTGGTAGATTCCTAGCTATTTATCGCTATTTCCATCTGGCCTCATTTTGGGGTGTGTGTGTGTGAGGGGGGGGGGGGGGGGGGGGGGGGGGGGGGGGGGGGGGGGTCAGGGTCGTACCGACGGCTGCACCTCCTCGGCTCCTCCCCGCGTTTCCTGTCAGGTTTGCCCGAAGTGAGAATGCAAGGGGAAACAGCAACGGGGGAGCATGCTGGGCGCAGCATCTCGCGAGTGGACCCCCCCACCCACTCATCAACCCAACAGTGGGTCGTCTCCAACAAAACAAACACATCACAGCAGGAATAAATGTGATGCCCATCAGCTATGCCCGCGCTGGAATGAAAGGGTTGGAGGAAACAGGTGGGAGCAGCTGTCAGTCAGAGCTGACTCGTGGATGGAGAGGTCCGGGAACAATCAGCATGACGTACGAAATTGTCAGGCGATAATGCCGACAGCGAGCAGAAAGCATTCTCGCCCAGTGCAAAGCATTGGCTGACATTAGCACGCCCAGTCAAAGCTTTATTGTCGTTGCGAGTGAAAACATTTGCGTCAAGCATTCAATTCAACTGCAGCAGTTGTAATAGTCGTGGAGGAAAAACTTCAGAATGAGCGCTCATAAGCGACTGATGTTTGGCAAAGACTATGATTTCCGGGATGGAAAAGCAGTTAGCGAGCGAGGAAGAATGATAGCGCAGGAGGAGGAGAGAGAAGAGGCCTCAACGGAATTGTTTGGCCACGACCCTGTTTAGGGGGAGCAACTACACTGATCATCCGGGTGGATACGGATGTGTTAAATGCCGGAATCGACAATATCACTGTAGGGACGGGTAGGGAAGCAAAATTGAATGGACGTCGAAGTGACCCCTCGGACTGTTGTGTAACGGTCGTAACGTCGTAGATTTAAGAAAGAATACTAGGGGCTCATGTCCTAGCAGTGGAACAACACCGCCCCAAAGTCGGACTCGAGGAACCACCCGACGTCTTCCGGCAGCGGGGCTCGAACTCCAGTGGCCGAAGCCATAACCACCGGGTCTGGACCATACCGCCCTCCAGACTGGGCTAACGTAATGTTACGGTCGTGTCAGGTTTTCTAGGTTCTAGTAGTCTAATCATCACTAATAGCGACACATCGCTCAAAAGAAAAACCGGGAGTGGTAAGGCCGCCTTTTTAGAGCTCTATGCCTCTCTCCTTGTTTGTTTGGTGAATTTCCTGTGCCTTTTGTCCTTTTACGTCTTCTTGTAGAATCTCGCTTTTTAGGCCTCGGCAACTCTCAGCCCTTCTACATTATACACTTTATTCGCTATTTTCTCTTTGCCTTGGTAGTTCGCTTTGCTTGTTGTCAAGCCTTTTAATGTGCTCTTTCGTACGCTTTTTTGGAGGTTACCTCCTGGACCAGGTTCTGAGGGGTATGTTGCCCAAACCCTCACTGTATAAAACTGTCCAGCTGCCCTGGCGATGTTCAGTATCGGCATTTATTTTTGCTAAGTATGTAACTATATCCTCTCTCTAAAACCCTGGGTCGCGGGTTCGACGCCCACAAGGCGCAGTTCTCTGCTGGCAACTTGTTGAAACCTCGCACACGCTCTCGAGGGGGTACCACGGCACTGCTATTTTCCAACTTCATGCCATGCAGCTATTGGTGCTATTGGGTGGGGGCTATAAGGTAGGGGTCTGAAGTTAGGGGGCTTCAAGTACGGTAGTGGGGGTGAAGTTGGGGGGGAGGGCAGCCCCCTTGGGGAGGAGCCCTCCCCCCCCCCCCCCCCCCCCCCCCCCCCCCTCTCACACTCGCACCAAAAGTCATGAGCCCAAGACTACTTGGGCCAAGAGTACCTCGGTTCCTACACAGCAGACGCATCGCTGCAGGAATAAATGCGATGCCCATCAGCTATGCCCGCGCTGGAATGAAAGGGTATGGGGAAACAGCAGGGAGCAGCTGTCAGCCAGAGCTGACTCGTGGAGAGCTTCTGGAAGTCAGGAACGATCAGCATAACGCGAGCCGAGTACAACGCGAAATTGTTAGGCATTGATGCCGGCTGCGATTAGAAGGGCACGCATTCCCGCCTGGTGGGGAAGGCAGGAATGAAGTGCTCGGGTAACGGGCATCGCGTCGAGCATGGTTTTAATAAAGAGCTCCGCCAGCCGCGCCTCCGGCCCTGTCCTGAACTGCAACTGCCCAACACTGTCATCAAGCAAATGTCCCTTCAAGAATGCTTGGTCAACATGAGCCATATGACTAGCGCCCAGCAGCGTCTTGCAGTCAAAGGATCAAAGCTCCACTTTCAGATTAGGCGTGGGCAAATCTCTTGGTTCACATGTCGCTCTTGGGAAGCCCCGATTGAATAGCTATCATTTCAAGCAATGCACAGCTAATCGGACACGACATCGCGCATTTAATCGAGGAGCTGTTACCGTGATGTCTCCTAAAAGAAAGAGAGATAAAATCACTATGCCCAGTCGGCGGGAAGATTAGATGAAAGCAGTACGCGAATCTGATTAGAAGATAGATTCGCAAGCACCAGCTCAGTCGTTCGTTGGCGACAGCGTGTTTATTCACTGGCAACAGCGTGGCTCCAGTACCCTAAGTGTAATCTCATAGAATTCTGCTCATATACTTCTAACTTGACAGGAGGGAAAATGGTTCCAATTCCAATCAAGCGGCAGTACATTGCGAATGCGTTCGATATTGATTTTAGTTCGGATCATGTTGGTACGTAATTGCAGTAACCGGGATGGTTAGTCTTTAACCGGTCATTATCCGAACAAACACCGGTTAACGGCCTCCCCACCGAATTTAAACCGCCGCTTAACCGGACCCGTGACGCAGATAACATCAATAGAAACAAGCTGAAAGTCCACGAACGGGTCTACGGGTATTGATAGCAACATGGCTAATCATTGTTTGATCACGCTCCTCGCGGCGTGTCTTTGCTTTGGGGCTACCGCTCAATCGGCAAGTCTTGTCGACCTAGATGATACTTCCAAGCATATGCGTGTGAGTCACGCAGACTAGTGCTTGGAGTCAGTAGAGGCCGAAGAAATAGCAGAAATGAACTGCATTCCACTTCACAGGCAGAACGAAGTCTTCCGAATCGCTCGTTGAATATTCCCCGATGTGTCACGTGTAGTGATGCATCTGGAAGGTATTAGTCTGTCTTGAGCACGCGGATGCGGCGTGTAGATGTGCAATCGTCGCCCTGTCGGAATGCCGTTGTCTGACATTGTTTGTGGGGCCGGAGTATCAATGTTACGCAGCATTGCCGCTGCCTTCCGCCTGAGACACCGCAATGCGATGCATGTAATGCAACAGATAGGACGAAGCGCGGATGTCGTTCGCGATTCCCCATGCATGGCCCACTGGAGTTTAAAGGGAGGGGTTAATTTCATGTGATGATTGTTCATTGTGAATGAATCACATCATATCGTCTAATAATGCAAATTGATGATTGCAGCTAACCGAAGAAGCATTGGCACTTGGAAGCGAGCAGGGAGGAAGGAGGACGCTACTGCAAGGCAAGTGGAACAGGCCTTTCGTCTTTTTGGTAAAATTATATTTCATAGCTAGCTCACTAGCTGGCGTGTCTTTCTTTCTTAATGCCCCCCCCCCCCCCCCCCCCCCCCCCCCCCCCCCTCCCCTCCCCTCCCCTCCCCTCCCCTCCCCTCCCCTCCCCTCCCCTCCCCTCCCAAGAGGGAGGTGGTGGTATCTTCTTTTCTGATTGCAGGGATTCTGCACTCTATTGCACTTTTTGCTTGCCACCCTTTAAAATATTGACAGTCTGTCACCCTCCAACCCTCCCTGCCATTCTGTCACCCCTTCCGACTTGATAGACAAACCTTTGTTTTGTATGCTCCACACCAACATCTGAACCCAGGTGATTCTTTCCCACAATTGCAGGGATATTTATTTTTCGAAAAATCCTCCAGCCACCAAGATTGTGTGGGGCGACAATTAAAACCCCACCACAATTTGCAATATAATATTAGTCTACTACTACAAGTGTGTGTCAAAAGTGGGAGGTGGTGTTATATTCTTTCCTGATCACATACCAAGATTCACTGCTCCACCACATACCTTGTACTTGGACCTGCTTGGACACTGATTTCTTGAAAACAATCCTTCAGCCACCAACATTGTGTGCAGGGAGAGTTAAACAACCACCACAATTTGCAATATGACAGATGTCTTCTACATCCTCAAGGGCGAGGGCCAAGTGATTTCTGATTGCAGAGATTCACCACTCCATTACATCAATCATCCTTACTTGCCACCTTTCACACATATTGTCAGCCTGTCACCCAGCCGCCCCCCGTTCCATTCTGTCACCCCTTCTGACTTGATAGAAAAACACTTGCTTGGTATGCTCCACACCAAAATCTGAACGCAGGTGATGCTTTCCCACAATTGCAGGTACTCCCCCAACCGTAACAGCCGTCAGCCCCATCATCCAACCAAAACACCTTGCCGGCGGTGACAACTTTACCATTACGGGCACTGCATTTGTCACGGGTGCCACTGTCAGCGTCGGGAGCACCGCCTGTACCTGTGTCACCTTAATTAGTGCCACCTCCATCACCTGCGTTGCCCCTGCCAATTCAGCAGGAAGCTATGCTGTTAAAGTGACCAATCCCGATACAGGCTACAACATCGAAACAGATTTTGTGGTCACATATGCAGCATATACGGGTGAGTTGCTGTCCCTTGCAAATAAAGGAGTACCTCCCCAGTTTTGTGGCCCACACTCTCCCACTCCCTTCCATCCCTAAACATGGTCCCCTGCAGATTTTGTATGGCACTTGAAACTGTTTTGTAGACCACTCTTCACACCCCCTTGCCACCCTGCCACCCATAGACCATATCCTGTTACCCCCCTTGCCACCCTGCCACCCATAAACATTGTCCCCGTTAAGGGTTTTAGGGTACTTGGACATTGATTTCCGAAAACTCCAGCCACCAATATTTTGTGGGGCAAGAGTTATTAAACCCGACTACAATTTGCAATATGCTACAAGTATACTTCTCCAAGGGCGAGTGCCAAGTGGAAGATGGTGGATCTTCTTTTCTGGTTGCAGAACTTCAAAGCTCCGTTGCACTCCTTGCTTGCCACCCTTCACAAATATTCCCAGTATATCTGTCATGCTGCCACCCCCTCCTGCCCTTCTTACACCTTGCCACCCTGCCACACCCCCTTGCTAACACCCTGCCACCCCTTCCGTCTTGATTGGCAAACGTTTGTTTTGTAAGCTCCACACCCAAATTCGAACTCAGGTGATGCTATGCTTTGCCACAATTGCAGGTACCCCCCCTACCGTTTCTTCTCTCAGCCCCTCCGGCTCTGACGTTGCCGGTGGTCGCAACCTTACCATTACGGGCACAGGGTTTGTCACGGGCGCCACTGCCAGTGTCGGAGGCACCCCCTGCACCCCCATCACCTTTATTAGTGCCACCACCATCATTTGCCTCGCCCCTGCCAAGTCAGCAGGAGACTATGCTGTTGTAGTGACCAATCCCGATACAGGCTAGAATGCCATTTCAGATGAAACGTTTGTATATCATTCATGTGAGTTGCTGTCCCTTGCAAAGAAGCATCTCTGTGACCCCCCCATTTTTGTAGTCTGTCACCCTGTCCCCCCCCCCCCCCCCCCCCCCCCCTGCCATCCTGTCACGCTGTCATATTTTTAACCCCCCCCCCCCCCCCCCCCCCCCCCCTGACACCTTGTCACCCCTGAACATGGTCCTCTTTGGGAGTTTAATGGTACTTGGGCATTGATTTCTCTGGACAATTCTCCAGCCACCAATCAAGATTGTGTGGGATGAGAGTTGAAACCCCGCCACAATTTTCAATAGGATATAAGTCTACTACTCAAGGGCAAGTGCCATGTGCGTGGGAGTTGATGATATATTATCTCCTGATCGCCATGATTTACCACTCCATTACACTTCTTTCCACCCTTCACGCACCCTGCCAATCCGTCAACCTACATGTCACCCCCCCAGCTTGTCTGCCACCCTGCCACACTATCACATCCCCTGCCACACTGACACCCCTTGCTTCCGACCTGTTTGACAAACATTTGCTTTGTAGGCTACACACTTCTGAATCTGAATCTGAACCCTGGTGATGCCTTGCCACAATTGCAGATTATCCCCCTACCGTAGAATACGTCAGGCCCATCATCCAACCCAAACACCTTGCTGGCGGCGATATTCTTACCCTTGTGGGCGGTCAGCATATCCCGGGCGCCACTATCAGCATCGGGGGCATACCCTGCACCTCTGTCACCATTGTCAGGGCCTGCCCCCAGGTTGGCATCTGTGTTACCAGCTGTGTCGCCCCTGCCATGCCAGCAGGAGACTATGCTGTCATACTGACTAATCCCGATACAGGCAATAGCTTAGCACTAGGCTATACAGGCTATACTGTTGTGGTCACCTACCTATGCAGCATATACGGGTGAGTTGCTCTCCCTTACAAAAGAGCACCTCTACTGTTTTGTAGACCACACTGTCACACCCCCTTTCATCCCTAAACATGGTCACCTGTAGGGTTTTTATGCTACTTGTAAACTGTTATGTAGGCCACACTGACACCCCCTCTTTTGTAGACCACATCATGTCACCCCCCTGCCACCCTGCCACCCTGAACATGGTCCCCTGTATTAGGGTTTTTGTGGTACTTGGACATTGTTTCTGGAAACAATGTCCAAGTAGTCAGCCACCAAGATTGTGTGGGGAAAAGTTAAACCCCTGCCACAATTTGCAATATGATATGAGTCTACTACTCTGAGGGCGAGTGCCAAGTGATAGGCGGTGATTTCCTGATCAGCGAGATTCACAGCTCTAATACACTCATTGCCATCCTTCTCACACTCTGCCAGGCTGTCACCCTGTCAACCCCCCCTACCTGCCATACTGGCGCACCCCTTGCCACCCCTTTCAACTTGATTGCCATCCTTCTCACACTCTGCCAGGCTGTCACCCTGTCAACCCCCCCTACCTGCCATACTGGCGCACCCCTTGCCACCCCTTTCAACTTGATTGCCAAACGATTTTTTTGTACGCTACACACCTAAATCTGAACCCAGGTGATGCTTTGTCACAATTTCAGGAACTTCCCCTACCGTAACAGCCGCCAGCCCTGTCATCCAACCCAAACACCGTGCCGGCGGCGACACCCTTACCATTGTGGGCACCGCGTTTGTCACGGGCGCCACTGTCAGCGTCGGAGGCACTGCCTGCACCTTCATCACCTTTATTAGTGCCACATCCATCACCTGCACTGCCCCTGCCAAGTCAGCAGGAGACTATGCTATTGTAGTGACCAATCCCGATACAGGCTATAGCTTTGAAACATATGTTGTGGTCACATATGCAGCATAAACGGGTGAGTTGCTGTTCCTTGCAAACGAGCTCCTCCCCTATTTATTAGACCAAGAACACCAACACCCCCTGCCAGGCTATAGCGTTGCAACAGCTATTTGGTCGCATACCCGTGCAGGGTTATTTTAAAGGAAATTTTGCCACTACCCTTTCATCGCAATATTGTTTCCGGAGCCAATTGCCCAGAATACAGAATGAGCAAAAATCGCAGGTTTCAAAATCCCTCGGAATTCAAGTTCAAAAAATCAAATTCCAAAATTGGAATCGCCTCCCATTCTGCAAGCTTTAATCCTTACACTGACAGGATAAACGAAGCTGACACATTCAGCTGGCCAGAGCTGCTGAATCATTTTGGTGTAGCACAGTGGCTGGCTCAGGGAGCTGGCCAGAAGCTACTAAAAGGCCCAAAAGAAAAGCCCTGATGCTCAGCCACAAGTGTGCCACAATTGGTTGGCTGGTTGCACATGTCAGACTTGAGGTTTATAATTTGCTGGCTCACAGGGGGGGGGGGGGGGGGGGGGCTGGGTTGGGTTACCAACAACTGGGATAACACTATGACCTTTTTTTCGCCGGAAGCAACATGGGCTGGCCATACGAAGACGATTTGAAAGATTTGAATTGAGGACGCAATTCTGACAACGACTACCCCGAGCCGTCGAGCGGTGTTCAAGGCAGGGTCGGGCAGGGTTATAAGTTTCAGGCCAGTGGGCCCGTCAATTGTGGGAGGGGAGCGGTTACAGTTCGAGGCAGTGACCACTCAACTGGCCATGCAAAGCCAGGTAAGCCAGGCCAGATCAGCTTCAGGCCAAATCCAGCTCACGCTATGTAACGATCCCTATCTCTCCCTGCCCTGGAATTTGAATTGGGAGGTAGGACGAAAACTATATGTGGTTTGAGGTCCTAGTTGACCTGTGGTCTGAACCTCGAAAGATTTGGTGACCCCAAAACCACTCTTTATTTCGCCTATTGTGCATTTTGGTAGCTGCCTGCCTAGAAGCTGCCCGAAATAGAATGTCAATTTTTCCCATGGGATCCAGCTTCCCACCAGCCCTTAATCACGTGCTTAGAATGCTACTGGGACTGGGAGGTCACAAGCACACAAAATGAGCTCCACCCATGCTGACCTGGCTGACCTAGCTGCTCTGGTGGTGAGCCTAATGAGGAGCCACGTGTGCACGCAGATCTCACCGAGCTTGTGCTATAATAGAATCAGGCATGGCAAACGCGACTAAGAGCGCGACGTCGCTGGTTGAGGAATGAGGATTCTCCAGTAGTGAGGGTGCGCATCAGGGCGGTATCCTTAGTCAAGGATCTGACGGAAGGTGCGGATACGCATCAAAGGAGGCGCAGTTCGGATGGATAGGAGGACATAAACTGTGTGCGTGATGCTAATGATAGTGGGGAACGATGCGTCTTCTCAAAAGTGCCGAGGAGAAGTGGGTCCTGGCCAGGGGGCCGGCCGCAGGGCCAGGAGCCAGCTGACGCACCAGCCGCAACTGCCTCAAACCGACAATAAACGGCCGAAACCTCCGTAAGTGACAGGTTAGAAGAGAGGCGGGCGGACACCAGCAGCAAAACGTATGAACAGTGTGGGACGCCAATCCCACACGGTGGCTGCAAAACGAGAGCCAAACGGGTCAAACGTAGCGCGGCAAATGAACACTACGTCACTCCGGGTTCCCAGGGGATCACTCAACCCAGTACTGATGGAGCTCACTCACGTTTAAGTTCCCAGTCCTGATGAGAGGGGCTGCTTTCGTGAGGATATGAACGTAGCATGTCATGTGGTCA
Organism: Chlamydomonas sp. ICE-L; assembly: GCA_013435795.1. NCBI lineage: Eukaryota > Viridiplantae > Chlorophyta > Chlorophyceae > Chlamydomonadales > Chlamydomonadaceae > Chlamydomonas > Chlamydomonas sp. ICE-L. The sequence continues at coordinate 32,970 of JACBWV010000472.1, read as the reverse complement.
GATGGTGAGGTAGTTATACACACCGTTTCGAGTTTTCTCAACACTTCGCGCTATGTAACGATCCCTATCTCTCCCTTCTTTCCATTCCTTGACTCCAACAGAGCTTTGGTTTGAATCAGTTGATTCTGCTTGCTGCCGAAGACGGCGAGCCTGCCTTAAAGGCTGGAGCCATGTAACCAAGTTCAAGTTCAAGTTTCCAGTCCTGGGCTCCATGCTTGATCTCCGTGCCTTTATTTGTAGCCAGCTCTGGTTTTTCGTTCAGCTCTTGATGTGCCTTTCCTTTCGCTATTCGGAGTTTGCTGCCAGTTCGAGAATTCCTATCTTCAAACATCTTTACACTAGCAAAATGTCGGTTATAAACGTACGAAGGTGACCTCTGTCCCTAAATCACTTCAGAAACAATCTTCTGAAAGCATCCCGAACTCTCTTCTGAACAAATCAAGAGAGCTCCAAAATTAAGTACGCATTATAAGAGGTGTTGATGTAGGTGTGGGTGATTGTGTTGCTGGGTGACCCTATACCCCTAGCCCAACTGCCCTTGCACTTGGAGTTGAATAACTTTGCAGGGAATTTGAATTGGGAGGTAGGACGAAAACTATATGTGGTTTGAGGTCCTAGTTGACCTGTGGTCTGAACCTCGAAAGATTTGGTGACCCCAAAACCACTCTTTATTTCGCCTGTTGTGCATTTTGGTAGCTGCCTGCCTAGAAGCTGCCCGAAATAGAATGTCAATTTTTCCATGGGATCCAGCTTCCCACCAGCCCTTAATCACGTGCTTAGAATGCTACTGGGACTGGGAGGTCACAAGCACACAAAATGAGCTCCACCCATGCTGACCTGGCTGACCTAGCTGCTCTGGTGGTGAGCCTAATGAGGAGCCACGTGTGCACGCAGATCTCACCGAGCTTGTGCTATAATAGAATCAGGCATGGCAAACGCGACTAAGAGCGCGACGTCGCTGGTTGAGGAATGAGGATTCTCCAGTAGTGAGGGTGCGCATCAGGGCGGTATCCTTAGTCAAGGATCTGACGGAAGGTGCGGATACGCATCAAAGGAGGCGCAGTTCGGATGGATAGGAGGACATGAAACTGTGTGCGTAGATGCTAATGATAGTGGGGAACGATGCGTCTTCTCAAAAGTGCCGAGGAGAAGTGGGTCCTGGCCAGGGGGCCGGCCGCAGGGCCAGGAGCCAGCTGACGCACCAGCCGCAACTGCCTCAAACCGACAATAAACGGCCGAAACCTCCGTAAGTGACAGGTTAGAAGAGAGGCGGGCGGACACCAGCAGCAAAACGTATGAACAGTGTGGGACGCCAATCCCACACGGTGGCTGCAAAACGAGAGCCAAACGGGTCAAACCTAGCGCGGCAAATGAACACTACGTCACTCCGGGTTCCCAGGGGATCACTCAACCCAGTACTGATGGAGCTCACTCACGTTTAAGTTCCCAGTCCTGATGAGAGGGGCTGCTTTCGTGAGGATATGAACGTAGCATGTCATGTGGTCAGATGGTGAGGTAGTTATACACACCGTTTCGAGTTTTCTCAACACTTCGCGCTATGTAACGATCCCTATCTCTCCCTTCTTTCCATTCCTTGACTCCAACAGAGCTTTGGTTTGAATCAGTTGATTCTGTTGCTGCCGAAGACGGCGAGCCTGCCTTAAAGGCTGGAGCCATGTAACCAAGTTCAAGTTCAAGTTTCCAGTCCTGGGCTCCATGCTTGATCTCCGTGCCTTTATTTGTAGCCAGCTCTGGTTTTTCGTTCAGCTCTTGATGTGCCTTTCCTTTCGCTATTCGGAGTTTGCTGCCAGTTCGAGAATTCCTATCTTCAAACATCTTTACACTAGCAAAATGTCGGTTATAAACGTACGAAGGTGACCTCTGTCCCTAAATCACTTCAGAAACAATCTTCTGAAAGCATCCCGAACTCTCTTCTGAACAAATCAAGAGAGCTCCAAAATTAAGTACGCATTATAAGAGGTGTTGATGTAGGTGTGGGTGATTGTGTTGCTGGGTGACCCTATACCCCTAGCCCAACTGCCCTTGCACTTGGAGTTGAATAACTTTGCAGGGAATTTGAATTGGGAGGTAGGACGAAAACTATATGTGGTTTGAGGTCCTAGTTGACCTGTGGTCTGAACCTCGAAAGATTTGGTGACCCCAAAACCACTCTTTATTTCGCCTGTTGTGCATTTTGGTAGCTGCCTGCCTAGAAGCTGCCCGAAATAGAATGTCAATTTTTCCATGGGATCCAGCTTCCCACCAGCCCTTAATCACGTGCTTAGAATGCTACTGGGACTGGGAGGTCACAAGCACACAAAATGAGCTCCACCCATGCTGACCTGGCTGACCTAGCTGCTCTGGTGGTGAGCCTAATGAGGAGCCACGTGTGCACGCAGATCTCACCGAGCTTGTGCTATAATAGAATCAGGCATGGCAAACGCGACTAAGAGCGCGACGTCGCTGGTTGAGGAATGAGGATTCTCCAGTAGTGAGGGTGCGCATCAGGGCGGTATCCTTAGTCAAGGATCTGACGGAAGGTGCGGATACGCATCAAAGGAGGCGCAGTTCGGATGGATAGGAGGACATGAACTGTGTGCGATGATGCTAATGATAGTGGGGAACGATGCGTCTTCTCAAAAGTGCCGAGGAGAAGTGGGTCCTGGCCAGGGGGCCGGCCGCAGGGCCAGGAGCCAGCTGACGCACCAGCCGCAACTGCCTCAAACCGACAATAAACGGCCGAAACCTCCGTAAGTGACAGGTTAGAAGAGAGGCGGGCGGACACCAGCAGCAAAACGTATGAACAGTGTGGGACGCCAATCCCACACGGTGGCTGCAAAACGAGAGCCAAACGGGTCAAACCTAGCGCGGCAAATGAACACTACGTCACTCCGGGTTCCCAGGGGATCACTCAACCCAGTACTGATGGAGCTCACTCACGTTTAAGTTCCCAGTCCTGATGAGAGGGGCTGCTTTCGTGAGGATATGAACGTAGCATGTCATGTGGTCAGATGGTGAGGTAGTTATACACACCGTTTCGAGTTTTCTCAACACTTCGCGCTATGTAACGATCCCTATCTCTCCCTTCTTTCCATTCCTTGACTCCAACAGAGCTTTGGTTTGAATCAGTTGATTCTGTTGCTGCCGAAGACGGCGAGCCTGCCTTAAAGGCTGGAGCCATGTAACCAAGTTCAAGTTCAAGTTTCCAGTCCTGGGCTCCATGCTTGATCTCCGTGCCTTTATTTGTAGCCAGCTCTGGTTTTTCGTTCAGCTCTTGATGTGCCTTTCCTTTCGCTATTCGGAGTTTGCTGCCAGTTCGAGAATTCCTATCTTCAAACATCTTTACACTAGCAAAATGTCGGTTATAAACGTACGAAGGTGACCTCTGTCCCTAAATCACTTCAGAAACAATCTTCTGAAAGCATCCCGAACTCTCTTCTGAACAAATCAAGAGAGCTCCAAAATTAAGTACGCATTATAAGAGGTGTTGATGTAGGTGTGGGTGATTGTGTTGCTGGGTGACCCTATACCCCTAGCCCAACTGCCCTTGCACTTGGAGTTGAATAACTTTGCAGGGAATTTGAATTGGGAGGTAGGACGAAAACTATATGTGGTTTGAGGTCCTAGTTGACCTGTGGTCTGAACCTCGAAAGATTTGGTGACCCCAAAACCACTCTTTATTTCGCCTGTTGTGCATTTTGGTAGCTGCCTGCCTAGAAGCTGCCCGAAATAGAATGTCAATTTTTTCCATGGGATCCAGCTTCCCACCAGCCCTTAATCACGTGCTTAGAATGCTACTGGGACTGGGAGGTCACAAGCACACAAAATGAGCTCCACCCATGCTGACCTGGCTGACCTAGCTGCTCTGGTGGTGAGCCTAATGAGGAGCCACGTGTGCACGCAGATCTCACCGAGCTTGTGCTATAATAGAATCAGGCATGGCAAACGCGACTAAGAGCGCGACGTCGCTGGTTGAGGAATGAGGATTCTCCAGTAGTGAGGGTGCGCATCAGGGCGGTATCCTTAGTCAAGGATCTGACGGAAGGTGCGGATACGCATCAAAGGAGGCGCAGTTCGGATGGATAGGAGGACATGAACTGTGTGCGAGATGCTAATGATAGTGGGGAACGATGCGTCTTCTCAAAAGTGCCGAGGAGAAGTGGGTCCTGGCCAGGGGGCCGGCCGCAGGGCCAGGAGCCAGCTGACGCACCAGCCGCAACTGCCTCAAACCGACAATAAACGGCCGAAACCTCCGTAAGTGACAGGTTAGAAGAGAGGCGGGCGGACACCAGCAGCAAAACGTATGAACAGTGTGGGACGCCAATCCCACACGGTGGCTGCAAAACGAGAGCCAAACGGGTCAAACCTAGCGCGGCAAATGAACACTACGTCACTCCGGGTTCCCAGGGGATCACTCAACCCAGTACTGATGGAGCTCACTCACGTTTAAGTTCCCAGTCCTGATGAGAGGGGCTGCTTTCGTGAGGATATGAACGTAGCATGTCATGTGGTCAGATGGTGAGGTAGTTATACACACCGTTTCGAGTTTTCTCAACACTTCGCGCTATGTAACGATCCCTATCTCTCCCTTCTTTCCATTCCTTGACTCCAACAGAGCTTTGGTTTGAATCAGTTGATTCTGTTGCTGCCGAAGACGGCGAGCCTGCCTTAAAGGCTGGAGCCATGTAACCAAGTTCAAGTTCAAGTTTCCAGTCCTGGGCTCCATGCTTGATCTCCGTGCCTTTATTTGTAGCCAGCTCTGGTTTTTCGTTCAGCTCTTGATGTGCCTTTCCTTTCGCTATTCGGAGTTTGCTGCCAGTTCGAGAATTCCTATCTTCAAACATCTTTACACTAGCAAAATGTCGGTTATAAACGTACGAAGGTGACCTCTGTCCCTAAATCACTTCAGAAACAATCTTCTGAAAGCATCCCGAACTCTCTTCTGAACAAATCAAGAGAGCTCCAAAATTAAGTACGCATTATAAGAGGTGTTGATGTAGGTGTGGGTGATTGTGTTGCTGGGTGACCCTATACCCCTAGCCCAACTGCCCTTGCACTTGGAGTTGAATAACTTTGCAGGGAATTTGAATTGGGAGGTAGGACGAAAACTATATGTGGTTTGAGGTCCTAGTTGACCTGTGGTCTGAACCTCGAAAGATTTGGTGACCCCAAAACCACTCTTTATTTCGCCTGTTGTGCATTTTGGTAGCTGCCTGCCTAGAAGCTGCCCGAAATAGAATGTCAATTTTTTCCATGGGATCCAGCTTCCCACCAGCCCTTAATCACGTGCTTAGAATGCTACTGGGACTGGGAGGTCACAAGCACACAAAATGAGCTCCACCCATGCTGACCTGGCTGACCTAGCTGCTCTGGTGGTGAGCCTAATGAGGAGCCACGTGTGCACGCAGATCTCACCGAGCTTGTGCTATAATAGAATCAGGCATGGCAAACGCGACTAAGAGCGCGACGTCGCTGGTTGAGGAATGAGGATTCTCCAGTAGTGAGGGTGCGCATCAGGGCGGTATCCTTAGTCAAGGATCTGACGGAAGGTGCGGATACGCATCAAAGGAGGCGCAGTTCGGATGGATAGGAGGACATGAACTGTGTGCGAGATGCTAATGATAGTGGGGAACGATGCGTCTTCTCAAAAGTGCCGAGGAGAAGTGGGTCCTGGCCAGGGGGCCGGCCGCAGGGCCAGGAGCCAGCTGACGCACCAGCCGCAACTGCCTCAAACCGACAATAAACGGCCGAAACCTCCGTAAGTGACAGGTTAGAAGAGAGGCGGGCGGACACCAGCAGCAAAACGTATGAACAGTGTGGGACGCCAATCCCACACGGTGGCTGCAAAACGAGAGCCAAACGGGTCAAACCTAGCGCGGCAAATGAACACTACGTCACTCCGGGTTCCCAGGGGATCACTCAACCCAGTACTGATGGAGCTCACTCACGTTTAAGTTCCCAGTCCTGATGAGAGGGGCTGCTTTCGTGAGGATATGAACGTAGCATGTCATGTGGTCAGATGGTGAGGTAGTTATACACACCGTTTCGAGTTTTCTCAACACTTCGCGCTATGTAACGATCCCTATCTCTCCCTTCTTTCCATTCCTTGACTCCAACAGAGCTTTGGTTTGAATCAGTTGATTCTGTTGCTGCCGAAGACGGCGAGCCTGCCTTAAAGGCTGGAGCCATGTAACCAAGTTCAAGTTCAAGTTTCCAGTCCTGGGCTCCATGCTTGATCTCCGTGCCTTTATTTGTAGCCAGCTCTGGTTTTTCGTTCAGCTCTTGATGTGCCTTTCCTTTCGCTATTCGGAGTTTGCTGCCAGTTCGAGAATTCCTATCTTCAAACATCTTTACACTAGCAAAATGTCGGTTATAAACGTACGAAGGTGACCTCTGTCCCTAAATCACTTCAGAAACAATCTTCTGAAAGCATCCCGAACTCTCTTCTGAACAAATCAAGAGAGCTCCAAAATTAAGTACGCATTATAAGAGGTGTTGATGTAGGTGTGGGTGATTGTGTTGCTGGGTGACCCTATACCCCTAGCCCAACTGCCCTTGCACTTGGAGTTGAATAACTTTGCAGGGAATTTGAATTGGGAGGTAGGACGAAAACTATATGTGGTTTGAGGTCCTAGTTGACCTGTGGTCTGAACCTCGAAAGATTTGGTGACCCCAAAACCACTCTTTATTTCGCCTGTTGTGCATTTTGGTAGCTGCCTGCCTAGAAGCTGCCCGAAATAGAATGTCAATTTTTTCCATGGGATCCAGCTTCCCACCAGCCCTTAATCACGTGCTTAGAATGCTACTGGGACTGGGAGGTCACAAGCACACAAAATGAGCTCCACCCATGCTGACCTGGCTGACCTAGCTGCTCTGGTGGTGAGCCTAATGAGGAGCCACGTGTGCACGCAGATCTCACCGAGCTTGTGCTATAATAGAATCAGGCATGGCAAACGCGACTAAGAGCGCGACGTCGCTGGTTGAGGAATGAGGATTCTCCAGTAGTGAGGGTGCGCATCAGGGCGGTATCCTTAGTCAAGGATCTGACGGAAGGTGCGGATACGCATCAAAGGAGGCGCAGTTCGGATGGATAGGAGGACATGAACTGTGTGCGAGATGCTAATGATAGTGGGGAACGATGCGTCTTCTCAAAAGTGCCGAGGAGAAGTGGGTCCTGGCCAGGGGGCCGGCCGCAGGGCCAGGAGCCAGCTGACGCACCAGCCGCAACTGCCTCAAACCGACAATAAACGGCCGAAACCTCCGTAAGTGACAGGTTAGAAGAGAGGCGGGCGGACACCAGCAGCAAAACGTATGAACAGTGTGGGACGCCAATCCCACACGGTGGCTGCAAAACGAGAGCCAAACGGGTCAAACCTAGCGCGGCAAATGAACACTACGTCACTCCGGGTTCCCAGGGGATCACTCAACCCAGTACTGATGGAGCTCACTCACGTTTAAGTTCCCAGTCCTGATGAGAGGGGCTGCTTTCGTGAGGATATGAACGTAGCATGTCATGTGGTCAGATGGTGAGGTAGTTATACACACCGTTTCGAGTTTTCTCAACACTTCGCGCTATGTAACGATCCCTATCTCTCCCTTCTTTCCATTCCTTGACTCCAACAGAGCTTTGGTTTGAATCAGTTGATTCTGTTGCTGCCGAAGACGGCGAGCCTGCCTTAAAGGCTGGAGCCATGTAACCAAGTTCAAGTTCAAGTTTCCAGTCCTGGGCTCCATGCTTGATCTCCGTGCCTTTATTTGTAGCCAGCTCTGGTTTTTCGTTCAGCTCTTGATGTGCCTTTCCTTTCGCTATTCGGAGTTTGCTGCCAGTTCGAGAATTCCTATCTTCAAACATCTTTACACTAGCAAAATGTCGGTTATAAACGTACGAAGGTGACCTCTGTCCCTAAATCACTTCAGAAACAATCTTCTGAAAGCATCCCGAACTCTCTTCTGAACAAATCAAGAGAGCTCCAAAATTAAGTACGCATTATAAGAGGTGTTGATGTAGGTGTGGGTGATTGTGTTGCTGGGTGACCCTATACCCCTAGCCCAACTGCCCTTGCACTTGGAGTTGAATAACTTTGCAGGGAATTTGAATTGGGAGGTAGGACGAAAACTATATGTGGTTTGAGGTCCTAGTTGACCTGTGGTCTGAACCTCGAAAGATTTGGTGACCCCAAAACCACTCTTTATTTCGCCTGTTGTGCATTTTGGTAGCTGCCTGCCTAGAAGCTGCCCGAAATAGAATGTCAATTTTTTCCATGGGATCCAGCTTCCCACCAGCCCTTAATCACGTGCTTAGAATGCTACTGGGACTGGGAGGTCACAAGCACACAAAATGAGCTCCACCCATGCTGACCTGGCTGACCTAGCTGCTCTGGTGGTGAGCCTAATGAGGAGCCACGTGTGCACGCAGATCTCACCGAGCTTGTGCTATAATAGAATCAGGCATGGCAAACGCGACTAAGAGCGCGACGTCGCTGGTTGAGGAATGAGGATTCTCCAGTAGTGAGGGTGCGCATCAGGGCGGTATCCTTAGTCAAGGATCTGACGGAAGGTGCGGATACGCATCAAAGGAGGCGCAGTTCGGATGGATAGGAGGACATGAACTGTGTGCGAGATGCTAATGATAGTGGGGAACGATGCGTCTTCTCAAAAGTGCCGAGGAGAAGTGGGTCCTGGCCAGGGGGCCGGCCGCAGGGCCAGGAGCCAGCTGACGCACCAGCCGCAACTGCCTCAAACCGACAATAAACGGCCGAAACCTCCGTAAGTGACAGGTTAGAAGAGAGGCGGGCGGACACCAGCAGCAAAACGTATGAACAGTGTGGGACGCCAATCCCACACGGTGGCTGCAAAACGAGAGCCAAACGGGTCAAACCTAGCGCGGCAAATGAACACTACGTCACTCCGGGTTCCCAGGGGATCACTCAACCCAGTACTGATGGAGCTCACTCACGTTTAAGTTCCCAGTCCTGATGAGAGGGGCTGCTTTCGTGAGGATATGAACGTAGCATGTCATGTGGTCAGATGGTGAGGTAGTTATACACACCGTTTCGAGTTTTCTCAACACTTCGCGCTATGTAACGATCCCTATCTCTCCCTTCTTTCCATTCCTTGACTCCAACAGAGCTTTGGTTTGAATCAGTTGATTCTGTTGCTGCCGAAGACGGCGAGCCTGCCTTAAAGGCTGGAGCCATGTAACCAAGTTCAAGTTCAAGTTTCCAGTCCTGGGCTCCATGCTTGATCTCCGTGCCTTTATTTGTAGCCAGCTCTGGTTTTTCGTTCAGCTCTTGATGTGCCTTTCCTTTCGCTATTCGGAGTTTGCTGCCAGTTCGAGAATTCCTATCTTCAAACATCTTTACACTAGCAAAATGTCGGTTATAAACGTACGAAGGTGACCTCTGTCCCTAAATCACTTCAGAAACAATCTTCTGAAAGCATCCCGAACTCTCTTCTGAACAAATCAAGAGAGCTCCAAAATTAAGTACGCATTATAAGAGGTGTTGATGTAGGTGTGGGTGATTGTGTTGCTGGGTGACCCTATACCCCTAGCCCAACTGCCCTTGCACTTGGAGTTGAATAACTTTGCAGGGAATTTGAATTGGGAGGTAGGACGAAAACTATATGTGGTTTGAGGTCCTAGTTGACCTGTGGTCTGAACCTCGAAAGATTTGGTGACCCCAAAACCACTCTTTATTTCGCCTGTTGTGCATTTTGGTAGCTGCCTGCCTAGAAGCTGCCCGAAATAGAATGTCAATTTTTTCCATGGGATCCAGCTTCCCACCAGCCCTTAATCACGTGCTTAGAATGCTACTGGGACTGGGAGGTCACAAGCACACAAAATGAGCTCCACCCATGCTGACCTGGCTGACCTAGCTGCTCTGGTGGTGAGCCTAATGAGGAGCCACGTGTGCACGCAGATCTCACCGAGCTTGTGCTATAATAGAATCAGGCATGGCAAACGCGACTAAGAGCGCGACGTCGCTGGTTGAGGAATGAGGATTCTCCAGTAGTGAGGGTGCGCATCAGGGCGGTATCCTTAGTCAAGGATCTGACGGAAGGTGCGGATACGCATCAAAGGAGGCGCAGTTCGGATGGATAGGAGGACATGAACTGTGTGCGAGATGCTAATGATAGTGGGGAACGATGCGTCTTCTCAAAAGTGCCGAGGAGAAGTGGGTCCTGGCCAGGGGGCCGGCCGCAGGGCCAGGAGCCAGCTGACGCACCAGCCGCAACTGCCTCAAACCGACAATAAACGGCCGAAACCTCCGTAAGTGACAGGTTAGAAGAGAGGCGGGCGGACACCAGCAGCAAAACGTATGAACAGTGTGGGACGCCAATCCCACACGGTGGCTGCAAAACGAGAGCCAAACGGGTCAAACCTAGCGCGGCAAATGAACACTACGTCACTCCGGGTTCCCAGGGGATCACTCAACCCAGTACTGATGGAGCTCACTCACGTTTAAGTTCCCAGTCCTGATGAGAGGGGCTGCTTTCGTGAGGATATGAACGTAGCATGTCATGTGGTCAGATGGTGAGGTAGTTATACACACCGTTTCGAGTTTTCTCAACACTTCGCGCTATGTAACGATCCCTATCTCTCCCTTCTTTCCATTCCTTGACTCCAACAGAGCTTTGGTTTGAATCAGTTGATTCTGTTGCTGCCGAAGACGGCGAGCCTGCCTTAAAGGCTGGAGCCATGTAACCAAGTTCAAGTTCAAGTTTCCAGTCCTGGGCTCCATGCTTGATCTCCGTGCCTTTATTTGTAGCCAGCTCTGGTTTTTCGTTCAGCTCTTGATGTGCCTTTCCTTTCGCTATTCGGAGTTTGCTGCCAGTTCGAGAATTCCTATCTTCAAACATCTTTACACTAGCAAAATGTCGGTTATAAACGTACGAAGGTGACCTCTGTCCCTAAATCACTTCAGAAACAATCTTCTGAAAGCATCCCGAACTCTCTTCTGAACAAATCAAGAGAGCTCCAAAATTAAGTACGCATTATAAGAGGTGTTGATGTAGGTGTGGGTGATTGTGTTGCTGGGTGACCCTATACCCCTAGCCCAACTGCCCTTGCACTTGGAGTTGAATAACTTTGCAGGGAATTTGAATTGGGAGGTAGGACGAAAACTATATGTGGTTTGAGGTCCTAGTTGACCTGTGGTCTGAACCTCGAAAGATTTGGTGACCCCAAAACCACTCTTTATTTCGCCTGTTGTGCATTTTGGTAGCTGCCTGCCTAGAAGCTGCCCGAAATAGAATGTCAATTTTTTCCATGGGATCCAGCTTCCCACCAGCCCTTAATCACGTGCTTAGAATGCTACTGGGACTGGGAGGTCACAAGCACACAAAATGAGCTCCACCCATGCTGACCTGGCTGACCTAGCTGCTCTGGTGGTGAGCCTAATGAGGAGCCACGTGTGCACGCAGATCTCACCGAGCTTGTGCTATAATAGAATCAGGCATGGCAAACGCGACTAAGAGCGCGACGTCGCTGGTTGAGGAATGAGGATTCTCCAGTAGTGAGGGTGCGCATCAGGGCGGTATCCTTAGTCAAGGATCTGACGGAAGGTGCGGATACGCATCAAAGGAGGCGCAGTTCGGATGGATAGGAGGACATGAACTGTGTGCGAGATGCTAATGATAGTGGGGAACGATGCGTCTTCTCAAAAGTGCCGAGGAGAAGTGGGTCCTGGCCAGGGGGCCGGCCGCAGGGCCAGGAGCCAGCTGACGCACCAGCCGCAACTGCCTCAAACCGACAATAAACGGCCGAAACCTCCGTAAGTGACAGGTTAGAAGAGAGGCGGGCGGACACCAGCAGCAAAACGTATGAACAGTGTGGGACGCCAATCCCACACGGTGGCTGCAAAACGAGAGCCAAACGGGTCAAACCTAGCGCGGCAAATGAACACTACGTCACTCCGGGTTCCCAGGGGATCACTCAACCCAGTACTGATGGAGCTCACTCACGTTTAAGTTCCCAGTCCTGATGAGAGGGGCTGCTTTCGTGAGGATATGAACGTAGCATGTCATGTGGTCAGATGGTGAGGTAGTTATACACACCGTTTCGAGTTTTCTCAACACTTCGCGCTATGTAACGATCCCTATCTCTCCCTTCTTTCCATTCCTTGACTCCAACAGAGCTTTGGTTTGAATCAGTTGATTCTGTTGCTGCCGAAGACGGCGAGCCTGCCTTAAAGGCTGGAGCCATGTAACCAAGTTCAAGTTCAAGTTTCCAGTCCTGGGCTCCATGCTTGATCTCCGTGCCTTTATTTGTAGCCAGCTCTGGTTTTTCGTTCAGCTCTTGATGTGCCTTTCCTTTCGCTATTCGGAGTTTGCTGCCAGTTCGAGAATTCCTATCTTCAAACATCTTTACACTAGCAAAATGTCGGTTATAAACGTACGAAGGTGACCTCTGTCCCTAAATCACTTCAGAAACAATCTTCTGAAAGCATCCCGAACTCTCTTCTGAACAAATCAAGAGAGCTCCAAAATTAAGTACGCATTATAAGAGGTGTTGATGTAGGTGTGGGTGATTGTGTTGCTGGGTGACCCTATACCCCTAGCCCAACTGCCCTTGCACTTGGAGTTGAATAACTTTGCAGGGAATTTGAATTGGGAGGTAGGACGAAAACTATATGTGGTTTGAGGTCCTAGTTGACCTGTGGTCTGAACCTCGAAAGATTTGGTGACCCCAAAACCACTCTTTATTTCGCCTGTTGTGCATTTTGGTAGCTGCCTGCCTAGAAGCTGCCCGAAATAGAATGTCAATTTTTTCCATGGGATCCAGCTTCCCACCAGCCCTTAATCACGTGCTTAGAATGCTACTGGGACTGGGAGGTCACAAGCACACAAAATGAGCTCCACCCATGCTGACCTGGCTGACCTAGCTGCTCTGGTGGTGAGCCTAATGAGGAGCCACGTGTGCACGCAGATCTCACCGAGCTTGTGCTATAATAGAATCAGGCATGGCAAACGCGACTAAGAGCGCGACGTCGCTGGTTGAGGAATGAGGATTCTCCAGTAGTGAGGGTGCGCATCAGGGCGGTATCCTTAGTCAAGGATCTGACGGAAGGTGCGGATACGCATCAAAGGAGGCGCAGTTCGGATGGATAGGAGGACATGAACTGTGTGCGAGATGCTAATGATAGTGGGGAACGATGCGTCTTCTCAAAAGTGCCGAGGAGAAGTGGGTCCTGGCCAGGGGGCCGGCCGCAGGGCCAGGAGCCAGCTGACGCACCAGCCGCAACTGCCTCAAACCGACAATAAACGGCCGAAACCTCCGTAAGTGACAGGTTAGAAGAGAGGCGGGCGGACACCAGCAGCAAAACGTATGAACAGTGTGGGACGCCAATCCCACACGGTGGCTGCAAAACGAGAGCCAAACGGGTCAAACCTAGCGCGGCAAATGAACACTACGTCACTCCGGGTTCCCAGGGGATCACTCAACCCAGTACTGATGGAGCTCACTCACGTTTAAGTTCCCAGTCCTGATGAGAGGGGCTGCTTTCGTGAGGATATGAACGTAGCATGTCATGTGGTCAGATGGTGAGGTAGTTATACACACCGTTTCGAGTTTTCTCAACACTTCGCGCTATGTAACGATCCCTATCTCTCCCTTCTTTCCATTCCTTGACTCCAACAGAGCTTTGGTTTGAATCAGTTGATTCTGTTGCTGCCGAAGACGGCGAGCCTGCCTTAAAGGCTGGAGCCATGTAACCAAGTTCAAGTTCAAGTTTCCAGTCCTGGGCTCCATGCTTGATCTCCGTGCCTTTATTTGTAGCCAGCTCTGGTTTTTCGTTCAGCTCTTGATGTGCCTTTCCTTTCGCTATTCGGAGTTTGCTGCCAGTTCGAGAATTCCTATCTTCAAACATCTTTACACTAGCAAAATGTCGGTTATAAACGTACGAAGGTGACCTCTGTCCCTAAATCACTTCAGAAACAATCTTCTGAAAGCATCCCGAACTCTCTTCTGAACAAATCAAGAGAGCTCCAAAATTAAGTACGCATTATAAGAGGTGTTGATGTAGGTGTGGGTGATTGTGTTGCTGGGTGACCCTATACCCCTAGCCCAACTGCCCTTGCACTTGGAGTTGAATAACTTTGCAGGGAATTTGAATTGGGAGGTAGGACGAAAACTATATGTGGTTTGAGGTCCTAGTTGACCTGTGGTCTGAACCTCGAAAGATTTGGTGACCCCAAAACCACTCTTTATTTCGCCTGTTGTGCATTTTGGTAGCTGCCTGCCTAGAAGCTGCCCGAAATAGAATGTCAATTTTTTCCATGGGATCCAGCTTCCCACCAGCCCTTAATCACGTGCTTAGAATGCTACTGGGACTGGGAGGTCACAAGCACACAAAATGAGCTCCACCCATGCTGACCTGGCTGACCTAGCTGCTCTGGTGGTGAGCCTAATGAGGAGCCACGTGTGCACGCAGATCTCACCGAGCTTGTGCTATAATAGAATCAGGCATGGCAAACGCGACTAAGAGCGCGACGTCGCTGGTTGAGGAATGAGGATTCTCCAGTAGTGAGGGTGCGCATCAGGGCGGTATCCTTAGTCAAGGATCTGACGGAAGGTGCGGATACGCATCAAAGGAGGCGCAGTTCGGATGGATAGGAGGACATGAACTGTGTGCGAGATGCTAATGATAGTGGGGAACGATGCGTCTTCTCAAAAGTGCCGAGGAGAAGTGGGTCCTGGCCAGGGGGCCGGCCGCAGGGCCAGGAGCCAGCTGACGCACCAGCCGCAACTGCCTCAAACCGACAATAAACGGCCGAAACCTCCGTAAGTGACAGGTTAGAAGAGAGGCGGGCGGACACCAGCAGCAAAACGTATGAACAGTGTGGGACGCCAATCCCACACGGTGGCTGCAAAACGAGAGCCAAACGGGTCAAACCTAGCGCGGCAAATGAACACTACGTCACTCCGGGTTCCCAGGGGATCACTCAACCCAGTACTGATGGAGCTCACTCACGTTTAAGTTCCCAGTCCTGATGAGAGGGGCTGCTTTCGTGAGGATATGAACGTAGCATGTCATGTGGTCAGATGGTGAGGTAGTTATACACACCGTTTCGAGTTTTCTCAACACTTCGCGCTATGTAACGATCCCTATCTCTCCCTTCTTTCCATTCCTTGACTCCAACAGAGCTTTGGTTTGAATCAGTTGATTCTGTTGCTGCCGAAGACGGCGAGCCTGCCTTAAAGGCTGGAGCCATGTAACCAAGTTCAAGTTCAAGTTTCCAGTCCTGGGCTCCATGCTTGATCTCCGTGCCTTTATTTGTAGCCAGCTCTGGTTTTTCGTTCAGCTCTTGATGTGCCTTTCCTTTCGCTATTCGGAGTTTGCTGCCAGTTCGAGAATTCCTATCTTCAAACATCTTTACACTAGCAAAATGTCGGTTATAAACGTACGAAGGTGACCTCTGTCCCTAAATCACTTCAGAAACAATCTTCTGAAAGCATCCCGAACTCTCTTCTGAACAAATCAAGAGAGCTCCAAAATTAAGTACGCATTATAAGAGGTGTTGATGTAGGTGTGGGTGATTGTGTTGCTGGGTGACCCTATACCCCTAGCCCAACTGCCCTTGCACTTGGAGTTGAATAACTTTGCAGGGAATTTGAATTGGGAGGTAGGACGAAAACTATATGTGGTTTGAGGTCCTAGTTGACCTGTGGTCTGAACCTCGAAAGATTTGGTGACCCCAAAACCACTCTTTATTTCGCCTGTTGTGCATTTTGGTAGCTGCCTGCCTAGAAGCTGCCCGAAATAGAATGTCAATTTTTTCCATGGGATCCAGCTTCCCACCAGCCCTTAATCACGTGCTTAGAATGCTACTGGGACTGGGAGGTCACAAGCACACAAAATGAGCTCCACCCATGCTGACCTGGCTGACCTAGCTGCTCTGGTGGTGAGCCTAATGAGGAGCCACGTGTGCACGCAGATCTCACCGAGCTTGTGCTATAATAGAATCAGGCATGGCAAACGCGACTAAGAGCGCGACGTCGCTGGTTGAGGAATGAGGATTCTCCAGTAGTGAGGGTGCGCATCAGGGCGGTATCCTTAGTCAAGGATCTGACGGAAGGTGCGGATACGCATCAAAGGAGGCGCAGTTCGGATGGATAGGAGGACATGAACTGTGTGCGAGATGCTAATGATAGTGGGGAACGATGCGTCTTCTCAAAAGTGCCGAGGAGAAGTGGGTCCTGGCCAGGGGGCCGGCCGCAGGGCCAGGAGCCAGCTGACGCACCAGCCGCAACTGCCTCAAACCGACAATAAACGGCCGAAACCTCCGTAAGTGACAGGTTAGAAGAGAGGCGGGCGGACACCAGCAGCAAAACGTATGAACAGTGTGGGACGCCAATCCCACACGGTGGCTGCAAAACGAGAGCCAAACGGGTCAAACCTAGCGCGGCAAATGAACACTACGTCACTCCGGGTTCCCAGGGGATCACTCAACCCAGTACTGATGGAGCTCACTCACGTTTAAGTTCCCAGTCCTGATGAGAGGGGCTGCTTTCGTGAGGATATGAACGTAGCATGTCATGTGGTCAGATGGTGAGGTAGTTATACACACCGTTTCGAGTTTTCTCAACACTTCGCGCTATGTAACGATCCCTATCTCTCCCTTCTTTCCATTCCTTGACTCCAACAGAGCTTTGGTTTGAATCAGTTGATTCTGTTGCTGCCGAAGACGGCGAGCCTGCCTTAAAGGCTGGAGCCATGTAACCAAGTTCAAGTTCAAGTTTCCAGTCCTGGGCTCCATGCTTGATCTCCGTGCCTTTATTTGTAGCCAGCTCTGGTTTTTTCGTTCAGCTCTTGATGTGCCTTTCCTTTCGCTATTCGGAGTTTGCTGCCAGTTCGAGAATTCCTATCTTCAAACATCTTTA
Organism: Chlamydomonas sp. ICE-L; assembly: GCA_013435795.1. Taxonomy (NCBI): domain Eukaryota; kingdom Viridiplantae; phylum Chlorophyta; class Chlorophyceae; order Chlamydomonadales; family Chlamydomonadaceae; genus Chlamydomonas; species Chlamydomonas sp. ICE-L. The sequence continues at coordinate 16,088 of JACBWV010000472.1, read as the reverse complement.
CACTAGCAAAATGTCGGTTATAAACGTACGAAGGTGACCTCTGTCCCTAAATCACTTCAGAAACAATCTTCTGAAAGCATCCCGAACTCTCTTCTGAACAAATCAAGAGAGCTCCAAAATTAAGTACGCATTATAAGAGGTGTTGATGTAGGTGTGGGTGATTGTGTTGCTCTGGGTGACCTCTATACCCCTAGCCCACTGCCCTGGCACTTGAGTTGATAACTTTGCAGGTGAATTTGAATTGGGGAGAGCGACAAACTTGTATGTGGTTGAGGTCTAGTGACTGTGGTTGAACCTCGAAAGATTTGGTGCCCCAAAACCACTCTTTATTTCGCCTGTTGTGCAATTTTGGTAGCTGCCTGCTAGAAGCTGCCCCGAAATAAATGAGCAATTTTTTCCATGGGATCCAGCTTCCCACCAGCCCTTAATACGTGCTTAGAATGCCTACTGGGAACTGGGAGGTCACAAGCACACAAAATGAGCTCCACCCATGCTGACCCTGAACCTAGCTGCTCTGGTGGTGAGCCTAATGAGGAGCCACTGTGCACGCAGATCTCTCACCGAGCTTGTGCTATAAGGAATCAGGCATGGGCACAAGCGACCTAAGAGCTCGTCGCGGGTGTTGAGAATGAGGATTCTCCAGTAGTGAGGTGCCGCATCAGGGCGGTGTATCCTTAGTCAGGAATCTGACGAAGGTTGGGATACGCATCAAAGGGAGCGCAAGTTCGGATGATGGAGGACATGAACTGTGTGCGAGATTGCTAATGATAGTGGGAGAACGATCTTCCTCCAAAGTGCCGAGGAGAAGTGGGGTCCTGGCCAGGGCCGGCCGCAGCCAGAGCCAGCGGACGCACCAGCCACAACTACTGCCTCAAACCGACAATAACGCCGCGAAACCTCCCGTAGTGACAGGTTAGAAGAGAGGCGGGCGGACACCAGCAGCAAAACGTATGAACAGTGTGGGACCCAATCCCACACGGTGGCTGCAAAACGAGCCAAACGGGTCCAAACCTAGCGCGGCAAGAACACTTAGTCACTCCGGGTTCCCGGGGATCACTCAACCCGTACTGATGGAGCTCACTCACGTTTAAAGTTCCCATCCTGATGAGAGGGTCTGCTTTCGTAGGATATGAACGTAGCATTGTCATGTGGTCAGATGGTGAGGTAGTTATACACAACCGTTTCGAGTTTTCTCAACACTTCGCGCTATGTACGATCCCTATCTCTCCCTTTTCCATTCCTTGACTCCAACAGGCTTTGGTTTGAATCAGTTGATTCTGTTGCTGGCCGAAGACGGCGAGCCTGCCTAAAGGCTGGAGCCATGTTAACCAGTTCAAGTTTCAGTTTCAGTCCTGGGCTCCATGCTTGATCTCCGTGCCTTTATTTGTTAGCCAGCTCTGGTTTTTCGTTCAGCTCTTGATGTGCCTTTCCTTGTCGCTATTCGGAGTTTGCTGCCAGTTCGAGAATTCCTATCTTCAAACATCTTTACACTAGCAAAATGTGCGGTTAACGTACGAAGGTGACCTCTGTCCCTAAATCCTTCAGAAACAATCTTCTGAAAGCATCCCGAACCTCTTCTTGAACAATCAAGAGAGCTCCAAAATTAAGTACGCATTATAAGAGGTGTTGATGTAGGTGTGGGTGATGTGTTGCTGGGTGACCCTATACCCCTAGCCCAACTGCCCTTGCACTTGGAGTTGAATAACTTTTGCAGGGAATTTGAATTGGGAGGTAGGACGAAAACTAAATGTGGTTTGAGGGCCTAGTTGACCTGTGGTCTGAACCTCGAAAGATTTGGTGCCAAAACCACTCTTTTATTTTCGCCCTGTTGTGCATTTTGGTAGCTGCCTGCCTAGAAGCGCTCCCGAAATAGAATGGCAATTTTTTCCATGGATCCAGCTTCCCACCAGCCCTTAATCACGTGCTTAGAATGCTTACTGGACTGGGGGTCACAAGCACACAAAATGAGCTCCACCCATGCTGACCTGGCTGACCTACTGCTCTGGTGGTGAGCCTAATGAGGAGCCACGTGTGCACGCAGATATTCACCGAGCTTGTGCTATAATAGAATCAGGCATGGCAAACGCGACTAAGAGCGCGAGTCGTCTGGTTGAGGAATGAGAGATTCTCCAGTAGTGAGGGTGCGCATCAGGGCGGTATCCTTAGTCAAGGATCTGACGGAAGGTGCGGATACGCATCAAGGAGGGCCAGTTCGGATGGATAGGAGGACATGAACTGTGTGCGATTGCTAATGATGTGGGAACGATGCGTCTTCTCAAGTGCCGAGGAGAAGTGGGTCCTGGCCAGGGGGCCGGCCGCAGGCAGACCAGCTGACGCACCAGCCGCAACTGCCTTCAAACCGACAATAAACGGGCCAAACCTCCGTAAGTGACAGGTTAGAAGAGAGGCGGGCGGACACCACAGCAAAACGTATAACAGTGTGGGACGCCAATCCCACACAGTGGCCTGCAAAACGAGAGCCAAACGGGTCAAAACCTAGCGCGGCAATGAACACTATGCACTCCTCCGGTTCCCAGGGGATCACTCAACCAGTACTGATGGAGCTCACTCACGTTTAAGTTCCCAGTCCTGATGAGAGGGGCTGCTTTCGGGAGGATATGAACGTGCATGTCATGTGGTCAGATTGGTGAGGTTTTATACACACCGTTTCGAGTTTTCTCAACACTTCGCGCTTGTTAACGATCCCATCTCTCCCTTCTTTCCATTCCTTGACTCCAACAGAGCTTTGGTTTGAATCAGTTGATTCTGTTGCTCTGCTGCCGAAGACGGCGAGCCTGCCTTAAAGGCTGGAGCCATGTAACCAAGTTCAAGTTCAAGTTTCCAGTCCTGGGCTCCATGCTTGATCCTCCGTGCCTTTATTTGTAGCCAGCTCTGGTTTTTTTCGTTCAGCTCTTGATGTGCCTTTCCTTTTCGCTCGGAGTTTGCTGCCAGTTTAGAATTCCTATCTTCAAACATCTTTACACTAGCAAAATGTCGGTTATAAAACGTACGAAGGTGACCTCTGTCCCTAAATCACTTCAGAAACAATCTTCTGAAAGCATCCCGAACTCTCTTCTGAACAAATCAAGAGAGCCTCCAAATTAAGTACGCATAATAAGAGGTGTTGATGTAGGTGTGGGTGATTGTGTTGCTGGGTGACCCTATAACCCCTAGCCCAACTGCCCTTGCACTTGGAGTTGATAACTTTGCAGGGAATTTGAATTGGGAGGTAGGACGAAAACTATAGTGGTTTGAGGTCCTAGTTGACCTGTGGTCTGAACCTCGAAAGATTTGGTACCCCAAAACCACTCTTTATTTCGCCTGTTGTGCATTTTGGTAGCTGCCTGCCTAAAGCTGCCCGAAAATGAATGTCATTTTTTCCATGGGATCCAGCTTCCCACCAGCGCCCTTAATCGCTTCTTAGAATGGCTACTGGGACTGGGAGGTCCAACACACAAAATGAGCTCCACCCATGCTGACCTGGGCTGACCTAGCTGCTCTGGTGGTGAGCCTAATGAGGAGCCACGTGTGCACGCCAGATCTCACCGAGCTTGTGCTATAATAGAATCAGGCAGTGGCAAACGCGACTAAGAGCGCGACGGTCGCTGGTTGAGGAATGAGGATTCCTCCAGTGTGAGGGTGCGCATCAGGGCGGTATCCTTAGTCAAGGATCTGACGGAAGGTGCGGATACGCATCAAAGGAGGCGCAGTTCGGATGGATAGGAGGACATAACTGTGTGCGCGAATGCTAATGATTAGTGGTGAACGATGCGTCTTCTACAAAGTGCCGAGGAGAAGTGGGTCCTGGCCATGGGGGGTCGGCCGCCAGGGCCAGGAGCCAGCTGACGCACCAGCCGCAACTGCCTCAAACCGACAATACCGGCCGAAACCCTCCGTAAGTGACAGGTTAGAAGAGAGGCGGCGGACACCAGCAGCAAAACGTATGAACAGTGTGGGACGCCAATTCCCACACGGTGGCTGCAAAACGAGAGCCAAAACGGGTCAAACCTAGCGCGGCAAAGAACACTCACGTCACCTCCGTTCTCCCAGGGGATCACTCAACCAGTACTGATGGAGCTCACTCACGTTAAATTCCCATCCTGATGAGAGGGGCTGCTTTCGTGAGGATATGAAACGTAGCATGTCATGTGGTCAGATGGTGAGGTAGTTATACCACACCGTTTCGAGTTTTCTCAACACTTCGCGCTATGTAACGATCCCTATCTCTCCCTTCTTTCCATTCCTTGACTCCAACAGAGCTTTGGTTTGAATCAGTTGATCTGTTGCTGCCGAAGACGGCGAGCCTGCCTTAAAGGCTGGGAGCCATGTAACCAAGTTCAGTTCAAGTTTCCAGTCCTGGGCTCCATGCTTGATCTCCGTGCCTTTATTTGTAGCCAGCTCTGTTTTTCGTTCAGCTCTTGATGTGCCTTTCCTTCGCTATTCGGAGTTTGCTGCCAGTTCGAGAATTCTATCTTTCAAACATCTTTACACTAGCAAAATGTCGGTTATAAACGTACGAGGGACCTCTGTCCCTAAATCACTTCAGAAACAATCTTCTAAAAGCATCCCAACTCTCTTCTGAACAAATCAGATAGGCTCCCAAAATTAAGTACGCAATTATAAGAGGTGTTGATGTAGTTGTGGGTGATTGTGTTGCTGGGTGACCCTATAAACCCCTAGCCCAACTGCCTTGCACTTGGAGTTGAATAACTTTGCAGGGAATTTGAATTGGGAGGTAGGACGAAAACTATATGTGTTTGAGGTCCTAGTTGACCGTGTGGTCTGAACCTCGAAAGATTTGTGTGCCCCAAAAACCACTCTTTATTTCGCCTTGTTTTTGGTAGCTGCCCTGCCTAAAGCTGCCCGAAATAGAATGTCACTTTTTTTCCATGGGATCCAGCTTCCCACACCCCTTAATCACGTGGCTTAGAATCTCGCTGGTACTGGGAGGTCACAAGCACACAAAATGAGCTCCACCCATGCTGACCTGGCGACCTAGCTGCTCTGGTGGTGAGCCTAATGAGAGCCACGTGTGCACGCAGATCTCACCGAGCTTGTGCTATAATAGACTCAGGCATGCAAACGCGAACTAAGCCGACGTCGCTGTTTAGGATGAGGATTCTCCAGTAGTGAGGGTGCGCATCAAGGGGCGGTATCCTTAGTCAAGGATCTGACGGAGGTGCGGATACGCATCAAAGGAGGCGCATTTCGGATGGATAGGAGGACTGAACTGTGGGCGAGATGCTATGATAGTGGGAACGATGCGTCTTTCTCAAAAAGTGGCCGAGAGAGTGGGTCCTGGCCAGGGGGGCCGCCGCAGGGCCAGAGCCAGCTGACGCACCAGCCGGCAACTCCTCCAAACCGACAATAAACGACGGCCAAAACCTCCGTAAGTGACAGGTTTAGAAAGAGAGGCGGGCCGGCGCCATATGTAACCAGTTCAAGTTCAAGTTAGCAGTCCTGCTCCATGCTTGATCTCCGTAGAGCCTTAATTTTGAGCCAGCTCTGGTTTGTCGTTCACTCTTGATGTGCCTTTCCTTTCGCTATATGCGGAGTTGCGGCGTTCTTCGAGAATCCCTATCTTCAAACATCTTTACACTAGCAAATGTCGGTGATAAACGTACGAAGGACCTCTGTCCCTAAATCACTTCAGAAACATCTTCTGAAAGCATCCCAAACTCTCTTCTGACAAATCAAGAGAGCTCCAAAATTAAGTACGCATTATAAGAGTGTTGATGTAGGTGTGGGTGATTGGTTTTGCTGGGTGACCCTATACCCCAGCCCAACTGCCTTGCATTGGAGTTGAATAATTTGCAGGGAATTTGAATGGGAGGTAGGACGAAAACTATATGTTGTTTGAGGTCTATTGCCCTGTGGTGCTGAACCTCGAAAGATTTGGGCCCCAAAACCACTCTTTATTTCGCCTGTTGTGCATTTTGGTATCTGCCTCCTAGAAGCTGCCCAAATAGAAGTCAATTTTTCCCATGGGATCCAGCTTCCCACCAATCCCTTAATCACGTGCTTAGAATGCTACTGGGACTGGGGAGGTCACAAGCACACTAAATGAAGCTCCACCCTGCTGACCTGGCTGACCTAGCTGCTCTGGTGTTGAGCCTAATGATGAGGCCACGTGTCACGCAGATCTCACCGAGCTTGTGCTATAATAGAATCAGGCATGGCAAACGCGATAAGACGCGACGTCGCTGGTTGAGAATGAGGATTCACCAGTAGTGAGGGTGCGCATCAGGCGGTATCCTTAGTCAAGGATCTGACGGAAGGTGCGGATACGCATCAAAGGAGGCGCAGTTCGGATGGATAGGAGGACATGACTGTGTGTCGAGAGGTGCTAATGATAGTGGGGAACGATGCGTCTTCTCAAAAGTGCCCGAGGAGCAATGGGTCCTGGCCAGGGGGCCGGCCGCGGGGCTGAGCAGCTGACGCACCACCGCAACTGCCTCAAACCGATATAAAACGGCCGAAACCTCCGTAAGTGACAGGTTCAGAAAGAAGGCGGGCGGACACCGAGCATCAAACGTATGAACAGTGTGGGACGCCATCCCACACGGGGCTGCAAAACGAGATCCAAACGGGTCAACCTAGCGCGGCAAAATGAACACTACTCACCCTCCGGGTTCCGGGGATCACTCAACCCAGTACTGATGGAGCTCACTCACGTTTGAAGTTCCAGTCTGAAGAGGGCCTGCTTTTCGTGAGGATATGAACGTAGCTGTCATGTGGTCAGATGGTGAGGTATTATACACACCGTTTCGAGTTTTCCTCAACCTTCTACGTATGTAACGATCCCTATCTCTCCTTCTTTCCATTCCTTTCTTGACTCCAACAGAGCTTGGTTTGAATCATTGATTCTGTTGCTGCGACGACGGCGAGCCCTGCCTTAAAGGCTGGACCATGTAACCAAGTTCAATTTCAAGTTTCCAGTCCTGGGCTCCATGCCTTGATCTCCGTGCCTTTATTTGTAGCCCGCTTCTGGTTTTTCGTTCAGCTCTTGATGTGCCTTTCCTTTCGCTATTCGGAGTTTGCTGCCAGTTCGAGAATTCCTATCTTCAACATCTTTACACTAGCAAAATTTCGGTTATAAACGTACGAAGGTGACCTCTGTCCCTAAATCACTCAGAAACAATCTTCCTGAAAGCATCCCGAACTCTCTTCGAACAAATCAAGAGAGCTCCAAAATTAAGTACGCATTATAAGAGGTGTTGATGTAGGTGTGGGTGATTGTGTTGCTGGGTGACCCCTATACCCCTAGCCAACTGCTTGCACTTGGAGTTGAATAACTTTGGCAGGAAAATTTGGAATTGGGGGTAGGACGAAACTATATGTGGTTTGAGTCCTAGTTGACCTGTGGTCTGAACCTCGAAAGATTGGTGACCCCCAAAACCACTCTTTATTTCGCCTGTTGTGCATTTTGGTAGCTGCCTGCCTAGAAGCTGCCCGAAATAGAATGTCAATTTTTCCCATGGGATCCACTTCCCACCAGCCCTTAATCACGTGCTTTAGATGCTCCTTGGACTGGGAGGTCACAAGCACACAAAATGAGCTCCACCCATGCTGACCTGTGCTGACCTAGCTGCTCTGGTGGTGAGCCTATGAGGAGCCACGTGTGCACGCAGATCTCACCGAGCTTGTGCTATAATAGAATCAGGCATGGCAAACGCACTAAGAGCGCGACGTCGCTTGGTTGAGGAATGAGGATTCTCCAGTAGTGAGGGTGCCATCAGGGCGGTATCCTTAGTCAAGGATCTGACGGAAGGTGCGATACGCATCAAAGGAGGCGCAGTTCGGATGGATAGGAGACTGAACTGTGTGCGAGATGCTAATGATGTGGGAACGATTGCGTCTCCAAAGTGCCGAGGAGAAGTGGGGTCCTGGCCGGGGCCGGCCGCAGGCCATGAGCCAGCTGACGCACCAGCCGCAACTGCCTCAAACCGACAATAAACGGCCGAACCTCCGTAAGTGACAGGTTAGAAGAGAGGGCGGGCGACACCAGCAGCAAAACGTATGAACAGTGTGGGACGCCAATCCCACACGGTGGCTGCAAAACGAGAGCGCCAACGGGTCAAACCTAGCGCGGCAAATGACACTACGTCACTCCGGTTCCCAGGGGATCACTCAAACCCAGTACTGATGGAGCTCACTCACGTTTAATTCCCATCCTGTGAGAGGGGCCTGCTTTCGTGAGGATATGAACGTAGCATGTCTGTGGTCAGATGGTAGGTTAGTTTATCACAACCGTTTCGAGTTTTCTCAACACTTCGCGCTATGTAACGATCCCTATCTCTCCCTTCTTTCCATTCCTTGACTCCAACAGAGCTTTGGTTTGAATCAGTTGATTCTGTTGCTGCCGAAGACGGCGAGCCTGCCTTAAAGGCTGGAGCCATGTTACCAAGTTCAAGTTCAGTTTTCCAGTCCTGGGCTCCTCTTGATCCTCCGTGCCTTATTTGTAGCCAGCTCTGGTTTTTCGTTCAGCTCTTGAATGTGCCTTTCCTTTCGCTATTCGGAGTTTTCTGCCAGTTTCGAGAATCCTATCTTCAACATCTTTACACTAGCAAAATGTCGGGTTTATAAACTACGAAGGTGACCCTTGTCCCTAAATCACTTCAGAAACATCTTTGAAAGCATCCCGAACTCTCTTCTGAACACAATCAAGAGAGCTCCAAAATAAGTACGCATTATAAGATGGTGTTGATGTAGGTGTGGTGATTGTGTTGCTGGGTGTGACCCTATACACCCTAGCCCAATGCCCTTGCACTTGGAGTTGAATAACTTTGCAGGGAATTTGAATTGGGAGGTAGGACGAAACTATATGTGGTTTGAGGTCCTAGTGACCTGTGGTCTGAACACTCGAAAGATTTGGTGACCCAAAACCACTCTTTATTTCGCTGTTTGGTGCATTTTGGTAGCTGCCTGCCTAGAAGCTGCCGCCGAAATAATGTCAATTTTTCCCATGGGATCCAGCTTCCCACCAGCCCTTAATCACGTGTTAGAATGCTACTGGACTGGGAGGTCACAAGCACACAAAATGAGCTCCACCCATGCTGACCTGGCTGACCTAGCTGCTCTGGTGGTGAGCCTAATGGGAGACCACTTGTGCACGGCAGATCTCACCGAGCTTGTGCTATAATAGAATCAGGCATGGCAAACGCGACTAAGAGCGCGACGTCGCTGGTTGAGAATGAGGATTCCTCCAGTAGTGAGGTTGCGCACAGGGCGGTTATCCTTAGTCAAGGATCTGACGGAAGGGGCGGATACGCATCAAAGAGGCGCAGTTCGGATGGATAGAGGACATTGAACTGTGTGCGAGATGCTAATGATAGTGGGGAACGATGCGTCTTCTCAAAAGTGCCGGAGAAAGTGGGTCCTGGCCAGGGGGCCGGCCGCAGGGCCATGAGCCAGCTGAACGCACCAGCCGCAACCTGCCTCAAACCGACAATAAACTGGCCGAAACCTCCGTAAGTGACAGGTTAGAAGAGAGGCGGGCGGCACCAGCAGCAAAACGTATGAACAGTGTGGGACGCCAATCCCACACGGTGGCTGCAAAAACGAGAGCAAACGGGTCAAACCTAGCCTGGCAATGAACACTACGTCACCTCCGGTTGCCCAGGGATCACTCACCCAGTACTGATGAGGACTCACTCACGTTTTAAATTCCCAGTCCCTGATGAGAGGGCTGCGCTTTCGTGAGGATATGAACGTAGCATGTCATGTGGTCAGATGGTGAGTAGTTATATAACACACGTTTCGAGTTTTCTCAACACTTTCGCGCTATGTAACGATCCCTATCTCTCCCTTCTTTCCATTCCTTGACCCAACAGACTTTTGGTTTGAATCAGTTGATTCTGTTGCTCCGAAGACGGCGAGCCTGCCTTAAAGGCTGGAGCCATGTACCAAGTTCAAGTTCAAGTTTCCAGTCCTGGGCTCCATGCTTGATCTCCGTGCCTTTATTTGTAGCCAGCTCTGGTTTTTCGTTCAGCTCTTGATGTGCCTTTCCTTTCGCTATTTCGGAGTTTGCGGCCAGTTCGAGAAATTCCTATCTTCACATCTTTACACTAGCAAAATGTCGGTTATAACTACGAAGGTGACCTCTGCCCTAAATCACTTCAGAAACAATCTTCTGAAAGCATCCCGAACTCTCTTCTGAACAAATCAAGAGACTCCAAAATTAGTACGCATTATAGAGGTGTTGAATGTAGTTGTGGTGCTTTGTACCTGTTCCTGCGCAATTTTGCTACCGGGTGACCTAATCTCTCTCACAACTCAACCAACAGCTCGAGGGTGGTCTGACGTGTAGTGCTCTGTCAGGTCCCGGCTGGCATGCACGCGCTGCTGGATCTCGTCACCCACACCACATCACACCTCCTATAATGCGTACTTAATTTTGGAGCTCTCTTGATTTGTTCAAGAAAGATGTGGTCTGGATGGGCGATCAGAATGAGTTGTTTTCTGAATGAATTTAGGGACCGATTCACTTCCGTACGTTTTATACCGACATTTTGCTAGTGTAAAGATGATTGAAGATAGGAATTTCCTCGACTGGCAGCAAACTCCGAATAGCGAAAGGAAAGGCACATCAGAGCTGAACGAAAAACCAAGCTGGCTACAATAGGCACGAGATCAAGCATGGAGCCCAGGACGGGAAACTTGACTGAACTTGGTTACATGGCTCCAGCCTTTAAGGGCAGGCGCGCCGTCTTCGCAGCAACAGAATCAACTGATTCAACCACAGCTCTGTTTGGAGTCAAGTAATGGAAAGAAGGGAGGGATAGGGATCGTTACATAGCGCGAAGTGTTTGAGAAAACTCGAAACGGTGTGTATAACTACCTCACCATCTGACCACATGACATGCTAGTCATATCCTCAACGAAAGCAGCCCCTCTCATCCAGGACTGGTAATTTAAACGTGAAGTAGCTCCATCAGTACTGGGTTGAGTGATCCCCTGTGAACCCGAGTGACGTATTGGTTTCATTTGCGCGCTAGTTTTGACCCGGTGGCTCCGTTTTGCAGCCATCCCCCCCCGTGTGGGATTGCGTCCCCACACTGTCATCCGTTTTGCTGCGGTGTCCGCCCGCCTCTCTCTAACCTGTGCACTTACGGAGGTTTCGCCGTTTATTGCCGGTTTGAGCAGTTGGCGGCTGGTGCGTCAGCTGGCTCATGCCCTGCGGCCGGCCCCCTGGCCAGGACCCACTTCTCCTCGGCACTTTGAGAAGACGCATCGTTCCCCACTATCATTAGCATCTCTGCCACAGTTTTCAAGTCCCTCCTATCCATCCGAACTGCGCCTCCTTTGATGCGTATCCGCACCTCCGTCAGATCCCTTGACTAAGGATACCGCCCTGATGCGCACCCCCCTACTGGAGAATCCTCATTCCCTCAATCCAGCGACGTCGCGCTCTTAGTCGCTTTTCCATGCCTGAGTCTATTATAGCACAAGCCTCGTGAGATCTGCGTGCACACGTGGCTCCCCATTAGGCTCCCACCATAGCAGCTAGGTCAGCCAGGTCAGCATGGTGGAGCTCATTTGTGTGCCTTGTGACCTCCCAGTCCCAGTATCATTCTAAGCAGTGATTAAGGGCTGGTGGGAGCTGATCCCAGGGAAAAATTGACATTCTATTTCGGGCAGCTTCTAGGCAGGCAGCTACAAAATTCACACCGGCGAAATAAAGAGTGGTTTTGGGTCACCAAAATCTTTCGATGTTCAGACCACAGTCAACTAGGACCTCAAACCACATAAGTTTTCGTCCTACCTCCCAATTTCAATTCCCTGCAAGTGTATTCAACTCCAAGTGCAAGGTCATTGGGCTATTTGGTCTGGGTCACCCAAAGCACACAATCACTCACACCTACATCAACACCTCTTATATGCGTACGAATTTTGGAGCTCTCTTGATTTGGTTCAGAAGAGAGTTCGGGATGCTTTCGAAGATTGGTTCTGAAGTGATTTTAGGGACAGAGGGCACCTTCGTACGTTTATAACCACATTTTGCTATTGTAAAGATGATTGAAGATAGGAATTCTCGAACTGGCGCAAACTCCGAACTACGAAAGGAAAGGCACTCAAAGCTGAACGAAAAACCAGGCTGGCTACAATAAAGCACGTAGATCAGCATGGAGCCCAGGACTGGAAACTTGAACTTGAACTTGGTTACATGGCTCCAGCCTTTAGGCAGGCTCGCCGTCTTCCGGCACAACACAGAAATCAACTGATTCAAACCAACGCTCTGTTGAGTCAGGAATGGAAAGAAGGAAGATATGGGATCGTACATAGCGCGAAGTGTTGGAGAAAACTCGAAACGGTTGGTGTATAACTAACCTACCATCTGACCACATGACATGCTACGTTCATATCCTCACGAAAGCAGCCCCTCTCATCATGGAACTGGGAATTTAAACGTGAGTGAGCTCCATCAGTACTGGGTTGAGTGACCCCTGGGAACCCGGAGTGACAGTGCTCATGTGCCGCTCTAGGTTTGACCCCGTTTTGGCTCTCGGTTGGCAGCCACCGTGTGTGATTGGCGTCCCACACTGTTCATACTTTTGCTGCTGGTGTCCGCCCGCTTTCATTCCCCTCTCTAACCTGTACTTACGAGGTTTCGGCCGTTTATTGTCGGTTGAAGGCGTTGGGCTGGTGGCGGGTCAGCTGGCTCATGGCCCGGCGGCCGGCCCCCTTGCCAGGACCACTTCTCCTCGGCACTTTGAGAAAGAGCATCGTTCCCAAAACAAAAAAAAGCATAAAAAAAAAAAGCTATCATTAGCACTCGCACACAGTTTCAGGTCCTCCTATCTCCGATGCGCTCCTTGATGCGTATCGCACCTTCCGTCAGATCCTTGACTAAGGATACCGCCCTGATGCGCCCCTCCACTACTGGATCCTCATTTCCTCAACCAGCGACGTCGCGCTCTTAGTCGGTTTGCCATGCCTGATTCTATTATAGCACAAGCTCGGTGAGAATCTGCGTGCACACGTGGCTCCTCATTAGCTCACACCAGAGCAGCTAGGTCCAGCCAGGTCAGCATGGGTGGAGCTCATTTTGTGTGCTGTACCTCCCAGTCCCCAGAGCATTCTAACACGTGATTAATGGCTGGTGGGAAGCTGGATCCATGGGAAAAATTGACATTCTCTTTCGGGTCAGGCCTTCTAGGCGGGCAGCTACCAAAAATGCACAACAGGCTAAATAAAGAGTGTTTTGGGGTCACCAAATCTTTCGAGTTCGACCACAGGTCAACTAGGTCCTCAAACCACATATAGTTTGTCGCCTACCTCCCAATCAAATTCTGCAAATGTTATTCAACTCCAGTGCAAGGTCAGTTGGGCAGGGTAATAGGGTCACCCAGCACACAATCACCCACACCTACATCACACCTCTTTATAAGCTACTTAATTTTGGAGCTCTCTTGACTTTGTTTCATAGAGAGTTTCGGATGCCTTTCAGAAGATTGTTTTCTGAAGTGATTTAGGGACAGAGGTCACTTCGACGTTCTAACCGCATTTGGGTGGGGGGGCTAGTTTAAAGATGAATTGAAGATGTGGGGGGGGGGGGGGGGGGGGTGAGTGGGGAGGGGGGGGGGGGGGGGGGGGGGGGGGGGGGGGTCAGGGGGGGGGTTGAGGGGGGGGGGGGGGGTTGGGGGGGGCTGCGGGGAATCTTGCATCAAACTCCGATAGCTAAAGGAAAGGCACATCAAGAGCTGAACGAAAAACCAGACTTGCTACAATAAAGGCAGCGGAGATCAGCATGGAGCCAGGACTGGAAACTTGAACTTGAACTTGGTTACATGGCTCCCACCTGTAAGCAGGCTCGCCGTCTTCGCAGCACGAATCACTGATTCAAACCAAACTCTGTTGGAGTCAAGGAATGGAAAGAAGGGAGAGATAGGGGATCGTTACATACCGAATTGTTTGAGAAAACTCGAAACGGTGTGAATAACTCCTCCCATCTGACCCACATGACATGCTACGTTCATATCCTCACGAAAGGCAGCCCCTCTCATCCTGACTGGGAATTTAAACGTGAGTGAGCTCCATCAGTCTGGGTTGAGTGATCCCTGGAAACCTCGAGTGAACGTAGTGTTCATTTGCCGCGCTAGGTTTGACCCGTTTGGATCTCGTTTTGGCAGCCACCGTGTGGATTGGCGTCCACACTGTTCATACGTTTTTGCTGCTGGTTTCCGCCCGCCTCTCTTCTAACATGTCTCCTTACGGAGGTTTTCGGCCGTTTATAATCGGTTTGAGGCAGTTGCGGCTGGTGCGTCAGCTGTTGGCTCATGCCCCTCTGCCTGCCCCCTTTCCAGACCCACTTCTCCTCGGCACTTTTGAGAAGACGTCATCGTTCCCCACTATCATTAGCGACAACATCTCGCACCAGTTCATGTCCTCCTAACCATCCGAACTGCGCTCCTTTTGATGCGTATCCGCACCTTCCGTCAATTCCTTGACTAAGGATACCGCCCTGAGCTCACCCTCACTACTGAGAATCCTCATTCCCAACAGCGACGTCGCGCTCTTAGTCGCTTTTGCCATGCTGATTCTATTATACACAAGCTCGTGAGATCTGCGTGTCACACTTGGCTCCTCATTAGGCTCACCACAGAGCAGCTCGGTCACCAGTCAGCATGGGTGGAGCTCATTTTGTGTGCTTGTGGAACCTCCCAGTCCCAGTGAGCATTCTAACACGTGATTAGGGCTGGTGTGGAAGCTGGACCCATGGGAAAAATTGACATGTCTATTTCGGGCAGCTTTCTAGCAGGCATCTACCAAAATGCACAACAGGCGAATAAGAGTGGTTGGGGTCACCAAATCTTTCCCGAGGTTCAGACCACAGGTCAACTAGACTCAACCACTATAGTTTTCGTCCTACTCCCAATTCAAATTTCCGCTGCAAATTTAATTCAACTCCAAGTGTGCAAGGTCGTTTGGCTGGGGTATAGGGTCACCCAGCAACACAATACACCCACACCTAACAACCCTCTATAATGCGTACTTATTTTGGAGCTCTCTTGATTTGTACAGAAGAGAGTTTGGGATGCTTTCAAGATTGTTTTCGTGTGAGTTTAGGGACAGAGGTCACCTCGTACGTTTATAGCCGACATTTTGCTAGTGTAAAGATGTTTGAAGATATGAATTTCTCTAACTGACAGCAAACTCCGCGTAGCGAAAGGAAAGGCACATCAATAGCTGAAACGAAAAACCAGAGCTGGCTACAAATAAAGGCACGGAGACAAGCATGGAGCCCAGAGTAAAACTTTGAACTTGAACTGGTTTACCTGGCGTCCGCCCGCCTCAATCTTCTAACCTGTCACTTACGGAGGTTTTGGCCGTTTTGTCGGTTTGAGGCAGTTGCGGCTGGTGTCGTCAGCTGGCGCCCTGGGCCCTGCGGCCGGCCCCCTGGCCAGTCCCAACTCTCCTCGGCAACTTTTGATAAGGACGCATCGTTCCCCACTATCATTAGCATCTCGCACACAGTTCAGGTCCCCTATCCATCCGAACTGCGCCTCCTTTGATGCTCTATCCGCACCTTCCGTCAGATCCTTGACTAAGGATACCGCCCTGATGCGCACCCTCACTACTGGAGATCCTCATGGTCCTCAACCAGCTACGTCGCGCTCTTAGTCGCGGTTTGCCATGCCTGATTCTATTATAGCACAGCCTCGGTGAGAATCTGCGTGCACACGTGGCTCTCATTAGGCTCACCACCATAGCATCTAGGTCAGCAGGTCAGCATGGTGGAGCTCCTTTTGTGTGCGTGTGACCTCCCCAGTCCCAGTAGCATTCTACTCACGTGATTAGGGCTGGTGGGAAAGCTGATCCCATGGGAAATTGAACATTCTATTTCGGGCAGCTTCTAGTCAGCAGCTCCGAATGCACAGGCGAAGTAAAGAGTGGTTTTTGGGGACACCAAATCTTTCGAGGTTCAGACACACAGGTCACTAGGACCTCAAACCACATATAGTTTTGTCCTACCTCCCAATTCAATTCCCTGCAAAGTTTTAACTCCAATGCAAGTCAGTTGGGCTAGGGGTGTATAGGTCACCCAGCACACATCACCCAACCTACATCAACACCTCTTATAATGC
>JACBWV010000469.1:1089103-1135897 GCA_013435795.1 Chlamydomonas sp. ICE-L | reverse complement strand
AATGCCTGCTATCATCAATGCCGATGTCTACGCACGTCTCATCAAAGAGGCCAAGGAGTACGACATGGCTTCCAAAGGCCACACACACACCACCATTGAGCCCACACAACACAACTTAACTCACCAACACACGTACCCCCCCCCCCCCCCCCCCACACAACACAACCAACCACACACACACAACAAACAGCACTAAACTTAACCCCAGCACTAACCTTGAACAAAGAATGTCTTGTATCCTCACTGGCCGACTCTAGGCACGGTCATCAAGAGGCCAAGGAGTACGCCAATGGCTCCCAAGGCCACACAACAAACATTAGCAACAAACACCATAATCAACAACACAAGTACCCCCCCCCACCACTACACACACACACACACACCACACACAGCACTACTTACACCCACAGCACTAACTTGAACAAAGAATATGCTATCTCACTGACGCCCCTCTAGCACGGTCATCAAAGAGAGGCCAAAAAGTACGACATGATTCCCAAGGCCACACACACACACATTAGCACAACACACACTAACTCACCAACAAAAACATACCACACACACACACAAACAACACACAACGCACACACCCAACACACACGGCACATCTGAAACCCACAGCAATAAACCCTTGAACAAAGAATGTCTGCTATCCTCACTTGCGACCCTAGCACGGTAATCAAAGCGGCAAGGAGTGGACATGGATCCAAAAGGCCACACAACACACACATTAACAACACACCACTAAACTCACCAACAAACGTACCCCCCCCCACACACACACACCCCACAGCCGCACTTACACCAACCAGCACTAACCTTGAACAACAGAATGTGCTTCCCTCCCTGCCGACCCTCTAGCAGGTAATCAAAGAGGCCAGGAGAACGACATAACCCCAAGGCCACACACACACACAGTTAACACACACACACTAACTAACCAACACACGTACCCACCCCCCCCCCCAACAACAACACACACACACACACACAGCACTAACTTACACCCAAAACACTACCTTGAACAAACGAATGCCCTGCTATCCTCATGCCGACCGTAGCACGGTCATCAAAGAGGCAAGGAGTACCGACATGGCTCCAAAGGCCCACACACACACAAATTAGCACACACACACCACTAAACTCACCAACCACAGTACCCCCCCCACCCCCCCCCCCCCCCCCCCCCCCCCCCCCAAACACACACACACACACACACACACACAGCACTAACTAAACCCACAGCACTAACCTTGAACAAAAGAATGTCTGCTATCCTCACTGCCGACCTATAGCACGGTCATCCAAATGAGGCCAAGGAGTACGAATGGCTCCCAAGGACACACACACACACCATTAACACCACACACCAATAACTCACCAAACCACACGACCCCCCCCCACACACACAACCCCCACACACACAAACACACCCACAGAACTAAATTCCACCCACAGCACTAACTTGAACAAAGAATGTCTGCTATCATGACTCCGACCTCTAGCACGGTCACATCAAAGAGGGAAGGAGGGAGAACGACCATTAAACCCCAGGCCCCACACACACACATTAAACACACAGCCCACTAACTCACAAACACACGTAACACCCCCCACACACACACACACACACACACACAAAACACAAGCACTAACTACACCCAACAGGCACTAACTTGAAAAAGAATGCCTGCTATCATCAATGCGACCTCTAGCACGAGTCATCAAAGAGGCCAAGGAGGAACGACATAACACCCAGGCCACACACCACACACATTAACACACAAACACTAACTTCACAAACACACGTACCCCCCCCCCCCCCACAAACACACCAAACACACACCACACAGCCACTAACCTGAACAAAGAATGTTGCTATCCTCACTGCGGACCTCTCTAGCACGCGTCATGCAAAGAGGCCAAGGAGTAGGACATGGCTCCCAAGGCCACACACACACACATTTAACACACACACCATAACTCACCAACACCGTACCCCACACACACACAACACACACACACACAACACCACACACAGCACTTACACACCCCAAAGACACTACCTTTGAACAAAGGAATGTTGCTATCCGCACTGCCGACCTCTTCGCACGGTCATCAATAGAGAGCAAAGGAGTACGACATGGCTCCCAAGGCCACACACACACACATTAGCACCACACAAAATTAACTCACCAACACACATACCCACACAACACACACACACACACACACACACCACACGCACACACCAAACACGGCACATATCTTACACCCACCGCACTAACCTTGTCACAAAGAATGCTGCTTCCTCATGCCGACCTTAGCACGGTCATCAAGAGGCCAAGGAGAAAGAAATAAACCCCCAAGGCACACACACAACATAAAACACCCAATAACGCACCAACCCACAAGTACCCCCCCCCCCCACACACCACAAACCACACACACAGCCACTAACTCACACCACAGCACTAACCTTGAACAAAAGAATGTCTGCTATCCTCAATGCCGACCTCTAGGCACGGCATCAAAGAGGCCAAGGAGTACGAAATGGCTCCCCAAGGCCACACACACACAAGGAGAACAGACAAACAAGGGAACGCACCAACACACGGACCCCCCCCCCCAACACACACACACACACACAACCACACACACAGCACTAACTTACACCCACAGCACTAACCTTGAACAAAGAATGTCTGCTATCCTCACTGCCGACCTCTAGCACGGTCATCAAAGAGGCCAAGGAGTACGACATGGCTCCCAAGGCCACACACACACACATTAGCACACACACACCACTAACTCACCAACACACATACCCCACACACACACACACACACACACACACCACACACGCACACACACACACACGGCACTATCTTACACCCACAGCACTAACCTGACAAGATGTCTGCATCCTCACTGCCGACCTCAGCACGGTCATTCAAACGAGGCCAAGGAGAACGACATGGCTCCCAAGGCCACACACACACACATTAACACACACACCACTAAAATCACCACACAGTACACCCACCACCCACACCACACACACACACCCACAGCACTAACTTACACCCACAGCACTAACCTTGAACAAAGAATGTCTGCTATCCTCACTGCCGACCTCTAGCACGGTCATCAAAGAGGCCAAGGAGAACGACATAACCCCCAAGGCCACACACACACACATTAACACACACACCACTAACTCACCAACACACGTACCCCCCCCCCCCCCCCCCCCCCCCCCCCCCCCCCCACACACACACACACACACACACACACAGCACTAACTTACACCCACAGCACTAACCTTGAACAAAGAATGCCTGCTATCCTCACTGCCGACCTCTAGCACGGTCATCAAAGAGGCCAAGGAGTACGACATGGCTCCCAAGGCCACACACACACACATTAGCACACACACACACACTAACCAACAAACAAAGTTAACAAACCCCCCCACACCACCCCCCACCCCCCCCCCCCCCCCCCACCCCCCCCCCCCCCCCCCCCCCCCCCCACACACACCACCCCACACACACACACACACACACACAGCACTAAACTTACACCAACCGCAATAAACCTTGAACAAAGAATGTCTGCTATCCTCACTGCCGACCTCTAGCACGGTCATCAAAGAGGCCAAGGAGTACGACATGGGCTCCCAAAGGCCACAACACACCATTAGCACACACCACACCACTAACTCACCAACAACGTACACCCACCCCACAACACACAAACACAACACACACACACACGCATTCTACTGCAACTTACACCACGCAGCACACTAACCTTGAACAAAAGAATATCTGCTATCCTCACTGCCGACCTCTAGCACGGTCATCAAAGAGGCCAAAAAGTACGACATGGCTCCCAAGGCCACACACACACACATTAGCACACACACACCACTAACTCACCAACAAACATACACACACACACACCCACACAACACACACGCACACAACACCAACGGCATATCTTACAACCACAGCACTAACCTTAACAAAGGGAATGTCTGCTACCTCATGCCGACCTCTAGCACGGTCATCAAAGAGGCCAAGGAGTAGGACATGGCTCCCAAGGCCACACACACACACATTAACACACACACCACTAACTCACCAACACACGTACCCCCCCCACACACACACACACACCCACAGCACTAACTTAACCACAGCCTAACTTGAACACGAATGTCTGCTTCCTCACTGCCGACCTCTAGCACGGTCATCAAAGAGGCAAGCGAGAAAGACCCTAACCCCCAAGGCAACACACACACAAGTTACACACACACCACTAACTCACCAAACACACGTACCCCCCCCCCCCCCCCACCACACACAAACCACACCACACACACCACAGACTAACTTACACCCACAACACTAACTTGAACAAAGAATTGCCTGATATCCTCACTTGACGACCCTAGCACGGTCATCAAAGAGGCCAAGGGGTACGACATGGCCCAAGGCCACACACACACACATTAGCCACACACCACAACACAACTCCTCCAACAAAGGGTAACCCCCACCCCCCCCCCCCCCCCAAACACACACACCACAACACACACACACAGCACTAACTTACACCCACAAGCACTAACCTTGAAACAAAGAATGTCTGCTATCATCACGGCCGACCCTCAGAACGGTCATCAAGAGGCCAAGGAGTACACATGGATCCCAAGGGCCACAAACACACACATTAACACACAAACCACCAACTCACCAAACACGTTACCCCCCCCCACACCACCAAACCACACCCACAGCAATAACTTACACCCACAGCACTACCTGGAACAAAGAATGTCTGAATCATCACCTGCCGACCTCTAGCACGGTCATCAAGAGGCCAAGGAGAAACGACATAACCCCAAGGCACACACACACACATTAACACACACACCATAACTCCCAACACAGTTACCCCCCCCCAACACACACACACCACACAACACACACACAGCACTAACTTTAACCCAAAGCATAACTGAACAAGAATGCCTGCTAAAAATCCTACTGCCGACCTCTAGCCGCGTCATCAAAGAGGCCAAGGAGAACGACATAACCCCCAAGGCCACACACACACACATTAACACCACACACCACTAACTCACCAACACACGTACCCCCCCCCCCACACACACACACACACCACACACACACACACACACACACACACACACACAGCACTAACTTACACCCACAGCACTAACCTTGAACAAAGAATGCCTGCTATCCTCACTGCCGACCTCTAGCACGGTCATCAAAGAGGCCAAGGAGTACGACATGGCTCCCAAGGCCACACACACACACATTAGCACACAAAAACACTATCACTCACAACACCCGTACCCCCCCCCCCCACACACACACACACACACAGCACTAACTTACACCCACAGCACTAACCTTGAACAAAGAATGTCTGCTATCCTCACTGCCGACCTCTAAGCTTTTTTTCCCCTTTCCCCCCTTTTTCCCCCCTCTCCTTTTCTTTTTTTTTTTCCCCTTTCCCCCCTTTTTTTCCTCTTTCCTCCCCCCGTCTTTTTTTCTTTTTTTTTTCCCCCCCCTTTTAGGTCATCAATAGAGGCCAAGGAGTACGATAAGGTTGCTCCAAGGCCCACACACACAACACATTAGCATCACACACACATAACTAACTCCACCAATTACAACCGTTGAAACCTTCCCACACACCACCAACCAATCACCAACCACCCACACACACACACACCCAGCCACTCTAACTTACCCCAACTTCTGCACTATACTCTTGAACAAAGAACGGCGGGGTATTCCTGTATAGCGGCCGACCTGTTGAGCACACGCGCGCAGCAAAGTGGGTACAAGGAGAACATGTTACTAAGAAACCTTGCCCTAATTGGCCAACTATCACTAACACCACACTGAACAATCACACACTTCTATTCTACTCTTCTTTTCCTTTTTTTCTACCAATCCACCGTACCCCCCCCCCCAACACACATCACTTACTAACACACCACCACAAACTCAATTTAACTTACCACACATCACACATCTATCCGTTCACACACACACCCTACACACACACACACACAGCATTCACTTACTTACACCCTACAGAATCGAACCTTGATTACAAAAGAGGCTATGCTATCCTCTTATGCCGACCTATGATGCACTTTGGTCATTTTCAACAGAGGTCCAAGGAGTCACGACATGGCTCCCAACGGCGCCTAACACAACACAACATAGCACACTACACACTCCACGAAGCTCACACTAACATTCTACGGACTACAAGCCACCGCCCTCCCACCAACATATAAACACCCAGAAACCACATCACATCATTCAAAACACATTGCCACTAACTTAACCCTACCCAGTTCATCAATTCTCTTGAACAAAGCAATGGGTCTGTCTATATCTCACGGCTTTCCCGAACCCGAGCTTTACGGTCATCGTCAACAAGAGGGCCATAGGCAGTCCCTAGGACATGGCTCCCAAGGCCACACACACACACATTAGCACATTTAAACAACCACCACTAACTCACAACACATCGGACCTCCCCCCAACAACACACACACAATAACAATCATCACCACACACACCACAGCACTAATTACACACCACAGCACCGAATCCTTGACTACAAAGAAGATTGATTATTTTCCCAAGACGACCTCTAGTCATCGGTCATCAAAGATGGTCCCAAGAGTTACTTGCACCCCCCATGGCTCCCAAGGCCAACACCCCATCTACATTTTTAGCACACTAACACCCCCCTAACCCCTCACCAAACATAACATACACACAACAACACCACACACACTCCACGCAACCCAACACCACACACGCATTCACACACATCACACGGCACCAACGTACACCCACAGCACTTAACGCGTTGAACACAGAATGTCTGGACCTATCCGCACGCCGACCTCGAGCCCCGGTCATAAAAGAGGACCAAGTGGTATCGACATGGCTCTTGACAAGGCCACACACCACACACATTAACACCACACACCCCCACTAACTCACAACACACACGTAACCTTCCCCCCCCTCTCCCACACACAACACTTAAACCCCCCCCCCCCCCCCACCGCTTACATAACCTACACCCACATTTGCCCTAACCTTGAACACTTTAGAATGTCATGCCTATCCTCATTGCGCCACCCTCGACTACGCAAATGCGTCATTCAAAGAGGCCCAAGAGAACGACAGCAACCCCAAGGCCGCCACACACACAGGCCGCACGTTACACATCAAACATTTCACGTAACCACACCACTACAACCAACAGAAAGAATTTAAAATCATCAATATGGATATCCACCACCTCCCCCCACCACACACACACACACCCACCACACCACACCCTTCACTTAACGCACAACTTACGCCCAACAGCACTTAACCCATCGACACAACCAGAATGTCCTGCATCCTTTTCCCACTTGTTTCCCGATTTCCCTCTAGCACTGGTCATACCAACAGAGTTGCCAAGGGTAGTCAAGACATGGCTCAAGGCAACACACATACATTATGCCACACATCACCACTAACCCCTACCAAAACACAGTAACCCCCCCCCACACACACACAACACACACATACACACCACACCACACAGTTCACAACTTCACAACCCTGTCACTAAACTGGAACTACAAGAAGTCTTGCTATCCTCACTGCAGAACCTCCTAGCAAAGGTCATCAATAGATTGGCCAAGAGTACAGACCATGGCTCCAAAGGCCAAACACATCACCACACACATTAACGCACACAACCACAAACTCACTCATTTTCAAACACACACGCTTACAACACAAATCCATTAACACACACCCACAGCACTAACTTACACCCATAAGCACTAACCTGATACAACACGCAATGTCTGAATCCTCCACTGCCGACCTAGCGCCAAGGTCATCAGAGGCCAACCGGAGATTAACGACCTTAACCCCCTTAAGGACCACACACACACCACATTACACACAACCCCAACTCCTTCCAACACACGTTACCCTCCCACTCACACAAACACACACACACTTTCACTACACACAAAACAACCCAGCACCTACTACACCCACTTCCCCAGCACTTTACAACCATTGAAACAAAGAATGACCTGCGATCCTCCCTGCCCGACCACTCTTAGCACGGTCAATCAAAGATTGGCCAGGAGTACGACATCGGTTCTTTACCCCCAACAAAAGGCCACCACTACTCACCACACATAGACACACAACCCCACTAACCCTCCAACCCAACACACGTACCCCCCCCACACACACACCAAACAACCCCAAACACACCACACACCCACACACAGACATAATCTTACACCTCACAGCACTTTAAACTTGGAAAAAGAATGTCCTGCTATTCCTCCTATATCTGCCGTCACCCTTACGCAAGGTCATCAAAGAGGCCACAGGACGTACGATGGACTCACCACGACCACACAACACAACACATAACACACACACACTATACTCAACCCAACACACGTACCATTCACCCCCCCCATCACACAACACACAACACAACACACCACACACAACACTAGCACTGAACTACACCCCTTAGCACTAACTTGATTAACAAAAGAATGCCTGCTATCATCACTCCGACCCTAAGCTACGGTTAATACCAAAGATGGCCAAGCAGAGAACGACAATAACCCCCAAGGCCACACACAAACACATTAACACACCCACCCACCCATTTAACTCTTACCCCTATACACAATGCTTTTTTCATTCCCCCCCAACCCCCCACCACACACCCCACACACACACACACACAACACACACACACACACACTAGACTAAAACTTACACAGCACTAACCCTTGAACAAAGAATGCCTGTATCCTCACTGTTTTACGCACCTTAGAACGGTTTATCAAAGAGGCTCAATGCTTCGCCAGTATGATCCTTGTGCTCCATCTGAACTTTGGCCCAACCACTCACACAAATTAGCACACACACACCACTAACTCACAACACACGTAATAAACCCCCCCCCTCCAAACACACACACCACCACAGCACAACTTTACACCCATTTCAGTTCCATTCTAACCTTGAAATCAAGAAGTCTGCTATCCTACACTGCCACGATCCCTAGCACGGTCATCAACGAGGCCAAGGATGTATGACATGGCTCCCAACGGCCACACACACACATCCATTAGAACACACACACAACACATAACTCACCAACATTCACGGGAACCCTTCCCCTTTTCCCACACACACATAACACACACACACAACACATCCAACAGCATTCGAACTTCTCTTCACCAACCACAAGCCCCTTTTTTCCGTAACCTGTGAACAAACGATTATTTGTCTGGGTGATTGCAATTCACTACGACCTCTACGCAACGGTCAGCAAAGAGTGTACCAAGGAGGAGAAAGCACATATAACCCCCATGGCACACACACACACACATAAACATCACACACCACTAACCGCACAACACATTAGTCCGTGTACCCCCCCACACAATTCTACAATACATCACAAAACCACATCACACACAAACACACAACAGCACCACACACAACACTCACAATACATCACACACCAGCACTAACTAAACCCCACACAGCAACCTAACCTTGACAAGATATGCTGCTATACCGATACTGCCGACTCTAGTTACGGTGATCATAAAGAGGCCAAGGAGCTAGGCACATTGGGTACAAAGGCACACACACACAAACATTAGAACACAACAAACACAACGAAACCACAAACACCTTCTCATAACCCACCACGCCGACTAACTTCTTCCAACCACCCCCCTAATGCCAACTCCCAAAACCACATTTCTTTACACCACAACAAACAACACAACCTTTAGCAATCCTACGTTACACCCACAGCACTACCTTGGAACATAAGACTCGTCTTGACGAGCCACATGCGACCTCTTTAGCTAAGGTCTCACACCAGAGGCCAAGGAGTATCGACATTTTGGCTCCCATACGGCCACACACACACACATTACCACACCACACCCCTAATCACCACAAACACGTAACCACAACCCCTCCCCACACAAACAACCCAACCACCACAACACATACATGAATAACTACACCCACAGCACGAACTACTTGAAAATCCCCCAGAAGCCGCTTATCCCCAAGGTTTTCCGAACTCTAGATTCGTCATCAAAAGGTCCAAGGAGTACGACATGGATTGTTACAAGGCAAACCACACAAATACTGCAAACAAAAGACAAACTAACTTGTCACAAAAATAAACGTACCACCCCCACAACTAACACCCCCCTTTTTTTTAACACAAAACAGCACTAATTCGTACACCAACCAGCACTACCCCCCTGGACAAAGCAACCATGTCTGCCACCTACATGTCCCCGTACTCTAGCACGGTCATCAAAGAGGCCAAGGAGTATCGACATGGCTTAACAAGTCACACACAAACACAATTAGCAAACCCCATTATACACTAACTCACCAATCACACGTACCCCCCACACACACACACTACACACACAAATCCCTTACACAACACAACACACACCACAACGCCACTACACTTACCACCCACAGCACAACCTGAACAAAGAACGTTGTATCCTCATGCCCGACATCTAGCAATTTTGGTCATCCAAAGATGGTCCTAAGGAAGAACGTATTTTCACCATAAGACCCCAATTCCTTTGGCCACACCACAATTACACATTAATTCATAACCACACACTAACTCACCAACACCGTATCCACCTCCCTCCCACAACATACACACCACCACAAACACAGCCCACTAACTTACACCCATCAGCACTAACTTGAAACAAAGAATGCCCCGTATCCTCCCTGCGTACCTCTAGCGGTTCATCAAAGAGGCCAAGGGAGATAGGCAACATGCGCTCACAAGCCCACAACACACACACCATTCCACGCACAAAAACTAACAATAACTAAACCCACACACTTACCTTTCCCACAACACCACATCACACACACCACACACTAGCCCACACCCACAGCACTAAACTTACACCAACTCAGCAACCCCCTATAACCTGAACATCAAGAATGGTCTGCGTTATCCTCTAATATGTCCGACCCTCTATGCTAACGCGTCCATCAAAGAGGCAAAGGAGTACGACAGCGAGACCAGGGTCCACGGGACAAAAGCACAAAGTGTTGATCTGTACAAGAAGGTGGCTCCATTTGAGGGGCAGCTGAAAGGTTGGGGGGAGGGTGGTTTTTTTTCGGGTGGCACCGGCCCCCCCCCTTTTCTCCCCCCTCTGGTGGAGGTGGTCGGTGGTGTGACCCGTGTATACTTGTGGACAGGTATGTGGTTGACACAATTTGGCCGGTTACCCTGACGAGGGGATGGTAGGTGGTGTGGGGGGGGGGGGGGGTTGGCGGGTGGGAGTGGGGGGCGTGGGTGTCGGGGTGTGCGTGTGGGGGGGGTGTGGAGGGGGGGGGGGGGGCCGGGCGGAGTTGGGCTGTTGGGTGTGGTGGTAGATGTGGACAGTATGTGGTGACACCATGTGGCGGTAGCTGAAAGGGGCCCTGTAGGGGGGGGGGGGGGTATGATAAGTACACCATGGTTTCAATCGACGATTTTTTTTTTAATGACAAATGGGTTTGGTGTGTTGTACAAGGAAGGTTGGCTCCATTGGGGCGGCTGTAAAGGGAGAGAGTGGGGGGGGGGGGGGGGGGGATCGGGTCTGGGGTGGGGGGGGGAGGGGTTTATGTTTCCTTGGTTCTGTGTTTGTTTTTGGTTTTTATGGTTGACATGGTGTATATTGGTGTGGCTATCATTGGGGGCAGCCTAAAGGGGGGGGTGTGGACAGAAGGTGCGGGGGCACACAGCCAGGCCTTCCTAGCATATAGCTCATACAGAAGGCACTACACATGCACTACCGTTATACATTGCACGCACACACCTTGGATGATGGTTTGAGTGAAGGCACTACAAATGCACTACGGCTACACGTTGCATGCACACACCTTGGATGATGCTCTGAGTGAAGGAGAGCCAGGGCCGCCCCTGCATAGCACCGAATTGCATCCCTAGAATTTGCACCCTACATATTTTGCCCTAGCTGCCCGGCGAGGCCGTGGCTTGCCCAGGCCGATGGGGGGGGCGTTAGAAGTCGAGAAGAGAGTCCTGCGTTGGCGTGGGCCCACGGGGAGGCTCCGCTGCGCGAGAAGGAGCATTAGCCTGGCGTTGGCTAGTTGGCTGGTTTACCAGCTGCTACGTTTGTTGAACACGCTGGAAGAGGAGCCCGAGCAGGCGCCCGGGAGGGCTTCGAGTGTTGTGGAGCAGATGGCGTAGGGAGGGTAGTTAAGGGTGTTGTATATTGAGGGAGTGGGAAGGCTTGAAGCGCGTAGGGGGGTAATTTAAGGCTGTGACCGAGGAGGGGGAAGCTCGAAGCCAACCGGGAAGGGCATAGTAGGAGTGACGTGGGTGAACTAGGGCGTCTTTGGGGCCAGAGGGGGTTGCGGGTTGACAAGATGGAGAGAGTCGGGACGCTTGAGGAGCTCGATATCAGTTCGGGGTATTTGTGCAAGGCTGATCGGAGTGCGAGTAGTTGACTCATGTGCTGACGTTGATCTGCGACCGGGAATTTGCTTTTTTCGAATCTTAAAAGCCGAGGGGTTGCTAGGTGCGTTCGAAGCTAAGAGAGCAGGATTGGAGGGAATTGACTTCGCCACGCTAATGCGCAGTGGTAGGAATAGGCCAAGTGCGAGGGACGGAGCAGGACCTGGAACTGAGGACGTGAGGGCTAGGCGGAGAATAGCAGCTCACGACGTGGCTGTACGGCAGCTGTACAAAAAAGCGCTTTAACCGTTTTTCGTTTTCGCTGGAGCCCTACAACCCCCCTGCCTGCAAACAAATTCACCCAACTCTTGACCCCAGGCCAGCTAGGGCCCTACGTACCGGCACCCGCCGGCAGCCCGTCCTAGTGCTATGCCCTCCTTAGTCCTGCCATCTAGATCTGGTTTGAAGGCGACATGCTTAGCTAGCAGCCACCTCGACGCCACTGACCCTATTCAGGGCTTCCCGCGGCACAGTCGTCGCAGATTCCCTTGTCTGTTGTACTGCTAAGTACCGTCCCAGACTTTCAGTGTTTCAGTCTTCTACTCATTTGGTAACAATATTCTCAGACAATCACCCACCTATACACCCAGCCCTCTTCTCACAGATTCACCCCACACACACACCCACCCAACCCACCCCCCACCCTCACTTGCCCCTTTTTACCCCTGCACCCCCACTTTTCCCCTTCACGATCAGGACCCGCCTAACGGTTCGCTTTCCGATTTTTGTCACCCCACGGTGTGACACTTCCTTCGCTTTCTGTTCTACCGTTATCACACCCACTCTGTAAAGTATGATATTATAGTTCCAGGGGTAGGCCAAACCCGGTTAAGAGAGCGCGCCCCAACCCCATTATAGGAAGGGCTTTTAAAAAGAAAAAAGCACTTGATGGCACTGGATCCACCAACAATCGTTCTAAACGAATGGGGCCGGCTGGGGGGGTAACTGTACGTTATGTGCTAAAGTGATAATTTAAGTCTACCAAACACTAATTGAATTGTTCCTGCGAGGATCATCGCATTTTTTGGCCGGAGCCCACTCTTCAAGAGTGCGCGGAGACTCCCCACCCCATGTTGCATCATTTGTCCGTTTTCCCCCCCTCTGACCGAAAAAAATATTGGAAGCATGACACCCTCCCCCGTCATCCCAACGGTCACGTAACTAAATCGTGTTCGGTTTCCTTAGCTCCATCGGTTGCCACCTCTCGTTCCTCGTTGCTTCATTACATTCACTCCAGCCACCATTTAGCGTCGCTTTGTCAGCCTATCTGCACTGGATTCGTTGTTATTAATTGTATTAAGTACTCTTTATTCTACCGGCTAGTGAATACTCCATCCGCTCTTGGCTGGGTGTCCTTGTGGAATTGCCACCTTGTGAACCTGAGGCCACCACAACAGGAGGTAGGTCCCGGTTAAACCATCTGCACCTCCGAACAGTGCACCTAGGACATCCTGGTTTCCTTGGCCGCGCTTCTACGGGGTAGGCATTTGTCCGCTGTTACAAGGCTGCAGAAGGTTGGACTTGTCCCAAACCTGGCGGCTACTAGAACCTTGTATCAATTATTATTATTAGCGTAGTAGTTAGTTATACCGTCGTAGTTTAGTTAGTTAGTCGTCCAGTAGGTAGTTCTTTTAGCTTAGTAGTGGAGTAGTTACGGTAGTTAGTAGTAGTAGTCGTCATTTCATCCCTTAGTAGTAGTTAGTAGTTAGCGGAGTAGTTCTGTTCAGAGTTGTAGTCGTAGTAGTGCAGGTCGTAGATGTTAGTTTTGTAGTAGACAAGTCCGTTATTATGTTAGTTAGTTGTAGAGTAGTAGTTTAGTTTACGTAGGTTAGTAGCGTAGCAGTTAGATAGCTTAGATTAGTTAGCAGTAGCTAGTAGTCGTAGTATGTAGTAGTAGCTAGTCGCATCAGCTAGTAGTCAGGTTTTTTCAGTAGCTTGTAGTTTAGTCCAGTAGCTAGTAGATTAGTTAGTTAGTAGTCTTTTAGCTAGTAGTCCAAACTAGTAAATAGTAGTATGTATGTAAAGTAAGTAGCCTAGCTAGTAGTCGAGTAGTAAGTAGAGTAGTTAGTAGTAGTAGTCAGTAAGTAGTGGTAGTATTAGTCTAGTACGCCCAGCCTCAGTAGTAGGTCAGTAGTCAGTCGTAGTAGTCAGTCAGTTTAGTAGTAGTAGTATGTAGTAGTGTTAGTAGTAGTCCCAGTAGTAGTCAGTAGTCTAGTGTCGTAGTAGTCGTTTTAGGATGTAGTAGTCAGTAGCTAGCTAGTCGTAGTATTATTATTATTTTATTATTATTATTATTATTATTATTATTATCATTATTACTTAGAGTGAAATATGGTCTCTAAATATCCAGATAAGATTTGCGCCTCTCCCCAGTCCCACGGCTCCCCAGAAATGGCTGGGAGAGAGCCATTAGAGAGATCATCTACAAGTTCGTTTAATATTCTATTTATTAAAAATGAGATGGCTGTATAGTGACTGAGGCCATTAGAAATAATGCGATGGTCTCGTATACACGTCGGTGGGATCTGGGGGCAAGCGTTTATCCAGAATGATTGGGCGTGAATGCGTCGTAGCTTTTTCCGTGGTTTAGAACAGTCCACTGTACAAATCCCAAGGCTTCAACCTTGGTCAGGCATGTGGGGTTACTTCTAAGCTTGCGTAGTTGGTAGAGGTAGGGGAACCCTAGAGTAACAGTAAATGGTGTTTTATATTATTATGATTATTATATTTTTATTGATTTATTATTATTATTAGTAAACATGCGCCCGCCATTTTACCTACCTTCATCGGTCCTCACATGTTGGCCTAACATGTTCTATAAGTCTAAACCATGCGACTGTAGCATCTCCCCGCCACGCCACACATCCATTTCCTCACTGTCTTTAATAATCGGGAGGGGCACTGCATACTCAACTCGTTTACAGAAATAGAAGAGAACCAGATAGCTACAAAATTCATGGCCGGCGCTGCTGATACAGACATGCAGTTGTATCAGCTTCAATAGTACTGCCATGCGGCGTTAGGCATAGCTAGAATAGTACGCCTGGCCGGCATTTGGTAAACATGGGTCCTGGGAGTAACAGAAGCTTGCTTTTCCTGCTACTCGAGACACCGCCACATAAATCGGATTAGTAGAACAACTTCCCCAATCCCGTATCACCTCTCCCCAACTTCTCATCCCCACCTTGAACTCCTCCACCCCGTTGCAGATAGATTTTATGCCTTTTTTCTTACTAGTTTCTAACTTGACAATCTCGGTTTTAGGCCTACCAGCATGTCGCTTGTCGCTGTATGTCCCCCCCAACTCGGTTACTTCTGTCACAACGGTTTGGGCAAATCCTTAGCCTATTTGGCTCTTCCTACCCCTTGGACTTGTTGTAATATCATTACTACCAATGAATACAACCCGCGCCTCCACTACTATCCTGTTACGAGTGGGTAGGTTAACCATTATTAGACATTTTGGCTCAGATGTTATTCGACATGCTCAGCGCCCCTTAGATTGAGTCTACAGGACAGCGAGGGAAACCAAGCTCAACTGAAACACGCCGCGTCCACAGCCGCAACATTGAGATCCGTAACGCGAAACGGGTTTCGCTACGTTGGTACATCACGCCCCCGACGGACAATAGAACACCTGGATGGCTGTGAGGTAAGTCTTGGGGACAAATGCTCTTAATTGAGTCCTCTGGTGGGATGACGAGACCGCGTTCGTTAGCAGCGATTTCACAAGAACAGCCACTAGAATATGGAAACGGTTCTGAAACCTTCAGCGGCAATGTTCACCGCGCAAGGTCACATTCTTTCTTCCAGCACGCGGCCAGTCACAATTTCTGCCGCCCTGTTTCCCCTGTGACGTTACTTCCTTCTTCTTGAGGCCGCTTCCCAAGGTCTGGACTGTTAAGTGCGTGCGCCTGTCAGTTTTGGCTCCGTTGCTGAAATCTGAGGCCCGGTCCGTTTGTGCTTCGTTTGACCCTCCGAGGCCCCCCGGTTCCGTTTGGTTCGTGTGCAACTTTTGCGGCCCCGTTTCTCCTTCTTTGCATCGTTTCCCCACTTTCAAATAAACTGTAGCGCCTATGGTCTCTTCCCAGGCAACGTCTGGGTTTGCTCACTACCCTTTTGATTCTGTAAGAATGGTTGGAATTCACATCACCCGGCATTGTGAAGGATTTTTGTCTTGGTCCTACAGTCCCTACACTGGCCGGCCCCCTTCGTGAACGTTTAATGTAATGTTTCACATCGACATCTGAGGTACCATGCGTGCCCATTATTGTCGCTGCATCTGCAACCTAGATGCCCTAATTCTGCACTTTCTTTCCATCTTCGCTCGTCTCCCTAGTTTTTTTTTTTTATGATTTGCGCATACGATTATTAAATATTATCATCCCAATGCGATTTGTTACGATTTTTATATTATATTTTGAACATTAATACAATTGATATAATTAAACGATATAATTAAAGACCTCACGTGCAAGTAACTTCCCAGGCGCCCCCTCGTTGGTATAAACAATGACCTTTGTGGGGGACGATTCTACCGCCCAATTTAGTGGATGCAGTTGGTTAGTTAGCCCAACTTCTGGATTTTAGTATCTCGAATTTGATAATTTGGCCAGAGAATCGGTAACAATTCCTAACTTTTGTTTCCTATTATTTTAATCGAGCCCAACTCTGCCCAGCAAACCACTCTGATAATTGTCACTAAAACATTGCCCGAAAAAGTGGCGTCATCTAGAACTAACAATGATCCCAAATCCAATGCATCCCCTGAATGGCTATAAATTCGCAAATATCTTGCAGCATGCAAATGTCTCACAGGATTCGAACTGAATCCTCGGTATCACTGTTTTTAGTAGGAACCCAAATAGTTGGATTGGCCCCGGATATCCATCTTAAAAGTGGCGTCTTTGGAAAGTACGCTGCGCGGCCCTGCCGCGTACCCCATACCCCTAACCTGAGCACTCAAATAAATCCAGATGTACGGGCATGCCGAAAAGGATGCGGTTGCCTCTTACAATCTCACGCCCTATCGGTTCATTGGCATGAATTTGAATATTCAATTTTCACATTTCTAAGGTGTGCCCTCCCGGTTCGCATCCAATATCATAACGCGCAGCGCAAGGAGAATGTGGTCTTGTTAGTCGTGATGTTGAGGTGAGTGTCGGCTTTTTTGTGTGTTGTGTGGTGGGCCCGTCCTTTGGGTGTGAGATGCGTTTTTCCGCCTGAGTTGGGGAGTGACTGTAAGAGTGGGTTGCTCGGTGGGGTTTATGTGCGTGGGATGGACAGGTTTGATTGTGTTTTGTGTGGGGATGTGACTGTGTGAGTGTGGGTTGGGTTTGTTGTCTCTAGTGGCGGGTTCGGGTTTTTCCCTTGTGAAGTGTGGGCTGTCTAAAGGGTGATTTGGTGCGCGGTGATGGGCCTGTGGGTGTCGGGTAGCGTGCGCCCCCCGACCTCCTTCCCCCTGCTTCTCTGTGGGTGTGATGCTGATGAGAGTGGGCTGTGTGGTGTTATATCCTCGTGAATGGTGTGGATTTGTGAGATTGTGTGGATGCTGGGTTTGATTGTGCAGTGGTGTGGTTGTTAGTGTGGGTGTGGGTGTTGAGTGTGGGTGACGGGTTGTTTTTTTCCCTTGTGACGTCCCCTCTTTCTGTTTCTTTTTCTCGCTCGGCTCCGCTTCTTCTTTTTCTTCCTCACCCCCCCCCGTTTCTTTTTCTTCCCCCTTGAGCGTTGAGTGTGGTGAGGTTGGGATTGTGTTTGTTTGGGGTGGATGTGAGTGTGGCCGTCGGGGTGTGGGTGGGTGAAGTTGGTGTTTGGGTTGTGTGTGAGTGGGGTGGGAGTGTAGGTGTAGCGGTGTCTGAGTGTGATGTTTGCTTGGGTGTGAACGTCGGAGATGTGGGGTGTTGGTGGCTGGGGCCCGTTGTGAGCGATGGGTGTGAGTGTTGTCAGCCTGTGATGTGAGCCCGTGGGTCTGGGTGTGTAGGCGGGTGTGAGCTGAGTGTGTTGCGGCTGAGGTGAGGTAAGGTGACTCTGTGAGTATGAGTGGACCCTAGGAGTGTGGGGTGCGTGTGCGTGAAGGTGCGGAAGGTGAGTTAGAGTCGTCGGGGGTTTTGTTATTGTGTGTGTGGGCGTTGGGTGTGTGTTAGTGTGTTGATGTAGTTGTGAGCGGGGGTGCGGGGAGGGTGGTGAGTGAGTCGTAATTGTGGTGGTGTGAGTTTATTGAGTGTTGATTGGTTGCGTGAGTGAGGTGGAAATGAGTGTGCGTGTGGCGCATGAGTGTGGGTGATGAGCCCTGAGTGCAGAGTGAGTGTGACCGGAGTAGGAAAGTGTGAGTGTGAATATGAGTGTGGGTGTTATTGTGAGTGCTTTACCCATGCTCTTAAGGTGAACCCTTGTTAAACCCATTTAAATCAAATTAAACAGATTTCATGTGAACCATGTAACAACTTCATAAGTTAAATTCTTGGCCAACGCGTCATCGTGATACCATGTAACATCAAATTCAAATTATTCTAACTCAGCTCTTCCACTTGTGAACCCCTGTAACAATTCAACTTCAATTCGACCCAACGTCAGTGTGAAAGAGAAGATCCATGACCAGTGAGCAAACTATATAGTGATAATATTATCTTACAATCAATATTAATAATTATAATTATACTAAGGTTATAATATGAGTATCATAAATTCTCATTACGAGGGGGGGGGGTTTGGTGGGGGGCCGGGGGGAGGGGGAGGGAGACGCCGATCTTGGACGTTCTATATACCTGTCCGCATTCAGCATGGTGAGTGGTAACATTGTGAGAGTTACGGACAAACCAGGGGAGAAAATTAAATTCTAGCGAACACAACACCCACAAACTTTCACCAATCATTACACACACAAACACCTGAAATGGGGGTCCAGGGTATGTCGATAAAGTAACCTTTCATGACCCTATGGATTGCTCTACATCTCCTCCCAGGGGAGTGATTTAGGCCACATAAATGACTCTCTATATTAAAAGTTGAGTGTTTTTCCTGTGAGTATTTGGGGACTCTTGCAACTTGGGAACCTGACCCAATTCTTGTACACAACTGTCTTTTGGGGAAAAAAAGTGTAATAGGCATCACTGAGGTATAAAAAACAGTGTCATTCGGATCTTGAGGGGTAAAAACAGTGCTCAACTCGGATCCTGAGGATAAGCTCTATTGAAAGTGATGATGAGCGGTTACTGTCCCTTTGGTAAGTGGCTAATCCGCCCGGCCGTGACATCTCTTTTCCTGGTATCATATATGAATATCTTTTTCATCGTGTGTGTAATCTATAGATAATATATATATTATATATAGCATATGTCTACTTTGATATATATATGTTTTTTTATTTTTAATTTTGATCATAATATTTTGTCACCACATTACGCCCCATTAGCAACCAAGAACGACTCTGCCCCATCGCGGCCCAGTAGATGCCTCTGCGTACACCCAAATTATCATTAATTATTAGTGAATTACTAGTAACGAATGAAACAAGCAATCTACATACAAAACGAACAAACCAGCCCTACACAGTCAGAAGATATTTCCATGACAGTAAAGTCAGGAATGGTCATAGGAGTACCAATAAATATGAAACCAGCTATTAAGAAATAGTACATAAGAAACACAGACATGAATCGAAAGACTGACGCATCCGACAGAGGACCGAAGGCCGTAAATGAGCAATGATCTTCTTCTTCCTCTTCCAGGAATGCATTAGTTAATTAATGGCGTTCGGCCGTTCGCCTCACGCCATCTCACCAGAAAAAGAAGCCATGCCCCATCGCCGCCAGCAGATGCCCGCATTCATAATCTACCTATATGAAGTAATTAGTAGTAACTAATAAACAAACAAACAAACAAACAAATAAATAAAGTAATAAACTAATACATAAATGAATGATCAACTAATTAATGATGTTCGCCTCATGCCACCTCACCTGAACAAGAAGCCATGCCCCATCGCTGCCAGCAGATGCCGGCAGTCATACTCTACCTATCAAGTAATTATCATTAACTAACAATCAAACAATCAAACAAAGAAAGAAAAACACAAATAAATAAATAAATAAATAAATACAGAAATAAATAAATAATACAAAGATAAATGATCAATTAATCAATCAATCAATTAATTAATTCATTCATTCATTAATTAATTAATTACAGGCGTTCGGCCGTTCGCCTCACGCCATCTCACCTGAACAAGAAGCCATGCCCCATCGCCGCCAGTAGATGCCGGCAGTCATCAGCTACCACACAGCTCCTCACATGGCTCTCCTTCACGTCTGTACTGCTCACATGGCCCACTTCCTCGCCATCAGTCATGCGGTACACATAAACATGACCTTCGGAGTTTCCTGCGGACAGATGCACCACAAGTGGCTTGCGTATGCGGTACATATAAGTGTGCATGTGGTACATACAAATTGTGTATGCGGTACACATGAAGTGCTGTAGCGGTGCAAATAAAGTGGGTTTGCGGTACACAAGAATATTACTGTTAGAGTTTCCTGAAAATGGGTGCAACACACGTGGCTGGTGTATGCGGTACAAATGGTGGGTCTGCGTTACACATAAAGTGGGTATGCTGTAGGCAAGACGTGGGTATGCTGCACAACGCAAATGGGTATGCGGTACACATACAATGGGTTGGCAGCATTTGTTGTGTGTGCGCCCCGTCGCAAATTGAGCAGAAGAAGGAGCCATAAACCCTAAACCCTGTCACCTAATCCCATATTTCACACACAGTCGTACCAACACAGAGGAAGGAGCCCTGTACCTTCAACCCTAAACTCTCGGACCAACCAAAAAGAAGGACCCATAAACCCTAAACTCTGAAACCTAAACCCTAAACCCTGAACCATAACCCATATTCCACACAGTGTCATACCAACAGAGAAGAAGGAGCCCTGTACCTGCAACCCTAAACCCTGAACCCTAAACCCATATTCCACACAGAGTCGTACCAATGCAGAGGAAGGAACCGTCCGTGGTGAAGCTGAAAGCGCAGCTGAGTTGTCGATTGGGTGAAGCCCTCCCCCCTCCTGGGACCAAGATCTCCAGCACGAGTTCAATTGGCTTGGCCTCATCTGTTAGTTGCCACACTGCAAGCTGCCCACTGCAGTACTTGACAGCTAAGCGATGACCTGGAAGGTTGGGTTCCGGGGTTGGAAGTAAGAGGTTTTGTTGACAGCTAGGCGATGACCTGGGAGGTTGGGTTTGCAGGGTTGGAAGTAAGGGGTTTTGATGACAGCTAGGCGATGACCTGGGAGGTTGGATGTCTGGGATTGGAAGCAAGGTTTTTGCATTCGTGATCGAAGAGCCAGCACCCCACCACCACCACCACCACCACCACAACAGACAGACAGACAAACACAGAAATCACTCACTTACACATACACTCCCACTCTTACACACACATGCACAAACACCATCACACACTCGCGCTCACACTCACACCCACACAGAAACACAAACTCACTCCCCCACCCCCCACACCCACAAACACGCACACACACTTCCACTCACACACACTACCCCCCTACTCCCCTCAAACACTTGAGCTCACACTCACAGAAGCACAAACAGACGCACCCTCTCACTCTTACACACACATGCACACACACCATCATAGACACTCACGATCACACTCACACTCACACTCACACACTACCCCCCTCCCACCCACCCACCACCCCCACCCACCCACCCACCCATCCACACGTTCGCTCACACTCTCACACAAACATGCAGACACACACCATCACACACACTCCCCCTCACACACACACACTTACACACTTACGCAAAACACATCCACCATCTGTCACACACACACGCACACTCACACAAACAATCACTCACCCACCCACCCGCACAAACTCTCTCTCACACACACACTCCCAAACAAACACTCGCACACACACACTCCCATACACCCACATAAAAACACTCTCACACACACTCCCATCCACACATACTCAAACACACTCCCACTCCCATACACACCATCGCACACGCTCCCACTCCCTCTCTCTCACACACGCACACACATTCACTCACACTCTCTCACTCACATGCCCACACACACCATCACACACACTCGTGCGACCCCCCCCCCCCCCCCCCCCACACCCACACACCACACCACACCACCTCCCCACCCACCCACCCACCCCCACACACACAAACACACATCCTCGCTCACACACAGAAACTATCACTCTCACACACATACTCACACACACAAACAATCACTCACACACCCACGCACGCAAACACTCTCACACACACTCCCATACACACACGCACACACACACTCCCATACACACCATCACCATCACACACACACACACACTCAATAAGACATACAACCTCACTCAGTCCCCATCCCCCACCCCCCACCCCCACCCACCCACTTGTCCTCCCCAAACCATAAACCCTAACTCCAACACAAAACCCTCAACCTTAAACCTCAAACACAGAATCTTTCTATGCAACTGAGAAAGAGTGACAAACCTGGCAAGAACCTCACACACTCAATCCCTTTCTTTTGACAGCCTGGAAGAGTGAGAGTTTCAGCAAACCACTCTTCATTTTGACAGCCTGGAGGGGTGAGAGACTCTGTCTCACAACCTCCCTCTTTGCTCGATTGACAGCCTGGCATTGGTTTCGGAGCCACACGTATGCTATATAGAGCTGGGCTGGGAGCAAGATGCTGCTGGGGGTGGAGGGGGGGAAATTAGCAGGGGGAAATTTAGTAGGGGGAAATCCTGGACAAATCCAATATATGTTTCGATCGTATGTGGCTTACTGTTCAAATTCAAATTCAGACGTGAGCTCTTACGGCCTATCTCGGATACAGGTACAAATCTTAAAATAAGAAATATGATCTTAAATAAGTAGCTCGCTTCGCCTCATATATAATAATAATAATAATAATATTAATAATAATAATAATAATAATAACAATAATAATAATAATAATAATAATAATATTATTATAAATATTAATATACTTTATCCATCTCCACAAGTCCTTGGCAGCATCGCAAGCGACGCGGAAAAATGGTGGAAAGTGCTGGCGACGGAATCTAGCGGACCAAAGCCAATGAGTGACAAGACCGTTTCCTGAAGTGTCAGGCTTCGTCTCGGTTGTACGTTGGCGTCGGTCGCACAAACAACGGACAACAGATGACCCTGGGGGCTCCCACCCCACAGAAGGGGGGGCTCCGCCAAAAAAGGCATTGAACGGTGCGAAGGCATTAGGCAAAGTACTACTTCCTTAAGCTGAGACTTTTAAACCGGAATTTGTATGGGGGGGCTCCGCCAAAAATCCTGCTGCTGCACATGCACCAGATCAAATCAAATAAAATGAAATCAAATCAAATCAGATCAAATAAAATGAAATCAGATCTTGCTGCTGCGCATGCACGAGAGCAAGAAATAAATACTTACATAAATCTGCACGTGCACGGGATCAAGAAATACATAAATAAATGTGCACTTGCACGAGATCAAGAAATAAAGAAATAAATACATAAATTATATCATAAATTATCGTAACATTCTGTAGATCCAGTATTGTTCCACCACCACCACCACCACCACCACCACCACCACCTACACAGTCACCCGTATTAGACAATGCACTTTGATTTCAGCATTCTGCAGGTCCGATCTTGTACCAACACCAACACAAACACCACCACCTACACAGTCACCCGTATTAAACAATGCACTTTGTTTTCAGCATTCTGTAGGTCCGATCTTGTACCAACACCAACACCAACACCTACACAGTCACCCGTATTAAACAATGCACTTTATTTTCAGCATTCTGTAGGTCCAGTTGTGTACAACCACCACCACCACCACCAGGAAAAACACATCCAACACCACCACCAGCACCAACTACAACAACAACCCAACCACGAACACCACCGCCACCGACACCACTTTTTTCTTTTTCATGCAGCGACATGTCCTAGCTTTCTGTTGGTCCGGTTGTGTACTAACACCAACACCAACACCAACACCAAATCACCAATACCACCAACACCAACACCAAAATCACCAATACCACCAACACCACCACCAAATAACCAATACCACCAACACCAACACCACCACCAAATAACCAATACCACCAACACCAACACCAACACCAAATCACCAATACCACCACCACCACCACCACACCACCAAAATAACCATCCAATCCAACACCAACACCAACACACCACCACACCAATACCCCACAACCACACCCCCACCAACCAAAATTACCCAATACCACCACCACCACCACCACACATACCACATCACCAATCCCCCAACACCACCCCAAATCAACCATACCACCACCACCACACACCCAATTCACCCATCCCAAGTACCACCCAACTACCACCAAATCACCAATCCCCATACCCCCCCCCAACACCAAATCACCATACCACCAACCCACCACCCCATCACCTAATCCCTACCACATCACCACCAAATCATCAAATCACAATACCAATACCACCAACACCACCAAATCACCAATACCACCAACACCAACACCAAATCACCAATACCAATACCACCAACACCAAATCACCAATACCAATACCACCAACACCAAATCACCAATACCACCAACACCACCAAATCACCATACCCCACACCACCACACCAATCAATCACCAATACCAAATACCACCAACACACCCATCCCAAAATACCACCAACACCACCACCAAATCACCAATACCAATACCACCAACACCACCAAATCACCAATACCACCAACACCACCACCAAATCACCAATACCAATACCACCAACACCACCACCAAATCACCATACCCACCACCCCCAAATTGGCAATTAAAGTCATAGGATTAAAAAAAAAAGTAGGGGGGAACAGGGGAATGACGAAATTGAAGCCGGAGGGGAGACTGTGGAGGGGGTGGTCGGACAAGTAATGGAGAAGTGAAAGGCGGAGTGGGGATAATGTGGGTGGAACAACCCCACCCAAATCACCGACTCCGCCCAACCACTACACCCCCGCCCACCTCTACCCCTCCCACCCCGACACCACCACCCTCACCAATCCCACCACCGAGTCCCTCGTAACCCCACCCCACCCAAATCACCAATCAAATTCACCACCAGCCCCACAAATCACCAATACGACCAACACCCCACACTCAACCCAATACCACCACGACCACCACGACGGAACGCCATTACAACTAGGGGTCGGCTATGTTATATGATATTAGTGAATAAATAATATTATATAATATTAGTTAATATTAGTCAGAAGAGCCGCCTCACCAGAATTTCAAATTTGAGCCGCCTCACCAGAATTTCGAATCTGAGCAGCCTCACCAGAATTTCGAATTTGAGCAGCCTAACCAGAATTTCGAATTTATTTGAAAAACTAATATTATTGTGACACTATGATAATATTAGTTAATATTAGTTTCCCAAACACTAATATAAGTTGCCGTTCCCTACTTACAGCACCAGTCGGTGGTGACCTGCCATTGGAACCCCCCTAAGGAAACAGTGCCCCAATCTGAATCACCACCCAATAAATAAACAAAAACAAATAAATAGCACGCCTTATTACGTGGTGTGAGGTTGATGGTGCCACCTGTTTGGGGCTTGGGCACTGGGGCAACCACCAAATCACCCACCTTGCATCGGAATCCCCCCCCCCCCCCCCCCCCCCACCACCACCACCACCAACCACCAACCAACCCACCTACGCAAACAACAATCACCAATACCCAACCACCACCACTCATCCTACCACCAATCAATCACCATACCACCAACAACCATATCCACCAATCCCACCAAGCACCAACCAAAATCCCAATACCACCAACACCAACCCAATCACGCAAATCACCAATACAACCATGAACCACACCACCACCACCAAATCACCAATACCACACACCACCCAACATACACCAAATCAACCATACCACCACCACCAACACCAATCACCAATAACCCACCACCCCACCCACCACCAACCACCTCACCCATACACCAACCACCACCACCAACATCAAATCACCAATACCACGAACACCAACACCAAATCACCAATACCACCACCACCAAATCACCAATACCACCACCACCAACACCAAATCACCAATACCACCACCACCACCACCACCACCAAATCACCAATACCACCACCACCACCACCAACACCAAATCACCAATACCACCACCACCAACACCAAATCACCAACACCACACCACCAACCAATCACCAAACCACCAACCCCACCACCAACCCAACTCCCAATACCCCCACCAACCACCCCACCACCCACCACCACCACCACCACCACCAAATCACCAATACCACCAACAACAACAACACCAAATCACCAATACCAATACCACCAAATCACCAATACCACCACCACCACCACCAAATCACCAATACCACCACCACCACCACCAAATCACCAATACCACCACCACCAACACCAACGCCAATTACAACTAGGGGTCGGCTATGTTATATAATATTAGTGAATAAATAATATTATACAATATTATATAATATTAGTCAGAAGAGCCGCCTCACCAGAATTTCGAATTTATTTGAAAAACTAATATTATTGTGACACTACAATAATATTAGTTAATATTAGTTTCCCAAACACTAATATAAGTTGCCGTTCCCTACTTACAGCACCAGTCGGTGATGACCTGCCATTGGAACCCCCCTAAGGAAACAGTGCCCCAATCTGAATCACCACCCAATAAATAAACAAAAACAAATAAATAGCACGCCTTATTACGTGGCCTGAGGTTGAGGGGGGCAACCCGTTTGCTTGCACTGGGGCCAACCACCAAATCACATCCCACCTTGTTTGCAATAGGAATCCCCCCCTCAACATACACACACACACACACACACACACATCTCCCCTCCCCCCCCCCCCCCCCCCCCCCCCCCACACACACCACCAACACCAACACACTCACCTCCCCACCAGCACTGGGGCCCACCACCAAATCACCACTCACCTTTATACAAGAAGCAGTAAGTGGCCACAGCTGGACAGTTGCTCTGGGGCCAACCACCAAATCAGCACCCACCTTCGTACGAGATGCAATTAGTGGCCACAGCTGGACAGTTCCCTTTGCACAGCTGGTGATGATGTTGGAGCACGCTGGATCTAAGTCCTGGAGGAGAAAGGGTAGGAGGCATGGTGGCTAATCAGTGTGATGATGTTGGAGCACGCTGGATCTAAGTCCTGGAGGAGAAAGGGTAGGAGGCATGGTGGCTAGTCAGTGTGATGATGTTGGAGCACGCTGGATCTAGGTCCTGGAGGAGAAAGGGTAGGAGGCATGGTGGCTAGTCAGTGTGATGATGTTGGAGCACGCTGGATCTAGGTCCTGGAGGAGAAAGGGAAGGAGGCATGGTGGCTAGTCAGTGTGATGATGTTGGAGCACACAGGATCTAGGTCCTGAATGAGAACTGGGAGGAGACGTGGCAGCTAGTCAGTGTGATGATGTGGGAGCACGCTGGATCTAGGTCCTGAATGAGAACTGGGAGGAGAAATGGCAGCTAGTCAGTGTGATGATGTGGGAGCACGCTGGATCTAGGTCCTGAATGAGAACTGGGAGGAGACGTGGCAGCTAGTCAGTGTGATGATGTGGGAGCACGCTGGATCTAGGTCCTGAATGAGAACTGGGAGGAGACGTGGCAGCTAGTCAGTGTGATGATGTGGGAGCACGCTGGATCTAGGTCCTGAATGAGAACGGGAGAGG
Source organism: Chlamydomonas sp. ICE-L (assembly GCA_013435795.1). NCBI lineage: Eukaryota > Viridiplantae > Chlorophyta > Chlorophyceae > Chlamydomonadales > Chlamydomonadaceae > Chlamydomonas > Chlamydomonas sp. ICE-L. The sequence continues at coordinate 1,107,415 of JACBWV010000469.1, read as the reverse complement.
ACGTGGCAGCTAGTCAGTGTGATGATGTGGGAGCACGCTGGATCTAGGTCCTGAATGAGAACTGGGAGGAGACGTGGCAGCTAGTCAGTGTGATGATGTGGGAGCACGCTGGATCTAGGTCCTGAATGAGAACTGGGAGGAGACGTGGCAGCTAGTCAGTGTGGTGATGTGGGAGCACGCTGGATCTAGGTCCTGAATGAGAACTGGGAGGAGACGTGGCAGCTAGTCAGTGTGATGATGTGGGAGCACGCTGGATCTAGGTCCTGAATGAGAACTGGGAGGAGACGTGGCAGCTAGTCAGTGTGATGATGTGGGAGCACGCTAGATCCAGGTTCTGGAGGAGAAACATTGGTCAGTGACGATGTTGGAGCTCGCTGGATCCAGGTCCTGGAGTATGAAGGGTAGGAGGTGTGGCAGCTAGTCAGTATGGTGATGATGGAGCACGCTGGATCTAGGTCCTGGAGTATGAAAGGAAGTCAGTGATGATGTTGGAGCTCGCTGGATCCATATCCTGGAGGAGAAAGGGAAGTCAGGGATGATGTTGGAGCTCGCTGGATCCAGGTTGTGGAGGAGAAAAAATAGTCAGTGATGATGATGGAGCTTGCTGGATCGAGGACCTGGAGGAGAAAGGGTAGGAGGTGTGGCAGCTAGTCAGTGTGGTGATGATGGAGCTCGCTGGATCTAGGTCCTGGAGAGGAGAAGGAAGTCAGTGATGATGTTGGAGCTCGCTGGATCTAGTCCTGGATGAGTCTGGCCCTCCTCAGATTTTGTGTTATCTTTTTACCCAGACCTCAAAATGACATTCTGAGACCACCATTGAGATTGTGTTGACAAGGGCAGTTCATTGGCACAACTTAATACCCAGGGTGGTTGTATGTGTGGTTGTATGTGAGGGTGTATGTGAGGGTGTATGTGTGGGTGTATGTGTGGTTGTATGTGAGGGTGTATGTGTGGGTGTATGTGTGGGTGTATGTGTGGGTGTATGTGAGGGTGTATATGTGGTTGTATGTGTGGTTGTATGTGAGGGTGTATGTGTATGTGTATGTGTATGTGAGGGTGTATATGAGGGTGTATGTGTGGGTGTATGTGAGGGTGTATGTGTATGTGTATGTGTGGGTGTATGTGAGGGTGTATGTGAGGGTTTATGTGTGGGTGTATGTGTGGGTGTATGTGTGGGTGTATGTGTGGGTGTATGTGAGGGTGTAAGTGTGAGTGTATGTGTGGTTGTATGTGTGGGTGTATGTGTGGGTGTATGTGAGGGTGTATGTGTGGGTGTATCATCATCATTATCATCATCATCATCATCATCATCATCATCATCATCTCCGCCATCACCACCACCTCCTACTTCCACCAACACCACTACTACCACCAACACCACTACCCCCACCACCACCGCCCACCACCACCACCACCTCCCACCACTACTACCACCACCACCACCACCGTCTTCCACCACCACCACCTCCCCCCCGCCCCACATACACACTAGCACGCACACACCACCACCTCCCACCACTACCACCAGCTCCCACCACTACCAGCACCACCACTGACACCAGCACCACCACTTCTACCAACAACAACAACACAAACTCCCACAACCACCACAACCAGAACAGGCTCCATCACCCCCCAGCACCACCCCAACTCCACCACCAACTCTTACAACCACCACATCCACCACCACCTCTCACCACCACCACCACCACCACCACCCACCACCCCACACCACCACCACCTACACCCGGACGCCCACCACCAGCACCACCACGCCCATCCACCACCGCGCCACACACACGCCACAGACCCACCACCCACACTACCCAACACTACCACCACCACATCCCACCAATGCTACCACCAACCCTCCTACCACTTATACCAACACCACACCACCTCAATCTATACGCCCACCACCCCACCACCATCTCCCCACCACTTCTACCACCACCACACCACCACCACACAGCACTTCACCCACACTAATACCACCCACACGCACAACACCTTAACCACAACATCCCACCCCTACATACCAACAACCTATCTCCCACCCACCACCTCCCACCACACCACGCCCACCACACCCACGCACCCACCTCCCACCACTAACCACACACCACCATCACCGCATAACACCCACCACCTCCCACATTCTTACCACCTACATTCCTACCAGTATACCACCACCATCACCACCCAAATCCCAACTAGCCTCCCACCACACACCACGCACCACCCACACCATCTCCCACACTTCGTTCCAACCCAAACCACCACCACACCCCACCTCCCCCCCTACTCCCGGACCACCATCCCCCCCCATAACCACTACCCCACTCCCACCACTTACTACCAAGCCCCACTATCGTCCCACCACACCGTCCCCCCACCACCACATTCCCCCCCCCCCCGCACCAACCTCCCACCACTACCCACCCCACCATCAAACCGCCACTAACCACCACCACCACCTCCCACCACTTCTACACCCCACTTCCTACCAGTACTACCACCACCATCACCACCTCCAACTACCTCCCACCACCACCACCCACCACCACCACCCAATCTCCCACCCATTCTGTCTGCCACCACAACCACCACCTCCCACCACTACTTAAACCACCATCAACACAACACCATCTCCCCCCACTCCCACCACTCCTACCAACCCCACCTCCCCCACCACCACCACCAAATCCCACCCACTACTATCCCCCGTTACCGGCCACCTCCCACCACCACTCTACCCACCACCGACCCACCCCTCCCACCACCATTACCCGCCACTCCCACACCACTACTACCTACCGCACGCCACCGAACCCCACCTCCCACCACCATTACCCGCCACCCCTCCCAACCCACATAACTACCTACCGCCACCCCCACACCACCGCTCCCCCCACATTCCGGCCACCGAATACCGGAGGGGATATGAGGATGGAGCAACAGGAAACGGGTAAAAGCGAAAAAGAATAGGCCTCCGCACCCGACCCCTACTCCCCCTCCCCCTTCCCCCACCCCCCGATTCCTCCCCCCTCTCCCCCAAACCCCCTTCCGCTCCACTCCCCCCCTTCCACTACCAACTCACCAATTACACCACAACATCACCACCACCCCACCACCTAATTTCCACCACCTACCACCAACAAACCAACCTCCCCATCACTACCACCAAACCACCACCCACTACTACCCACCACCCACCACCACCACCACGACCACCACACACGACCACCCACCCACCACCACCACCAATAACACTACTACGCACCACTACCACTACTACCACTACCACCTCCACACCAGCACCACCACCACCAGCCATCACACCACCACCACCACCACTCTCACAACCACCACATTGCCACCACCACTCCACCACCACCACCCCTCCCACCACACTACCCTACCACCACCACCCCTACCACTACTACCGTCCCCACCACCCCTACATCCTCCCCCCCCAGAAACCACCACTACTTCCAACTAGTCACCGACCGAGTCCCCCACCTCCCCCCCCCTCATACCCCACACACACACCAACCCCCACCCTCCCCCCGCCACCCACCCTCCCACCATTCACTCCTGCACCCCCCTCCCCCCGCACCACCCAGGCCCACCCCTCCCACCAACCCCACCCACCACCCCTGCACCGCCCACCCTCAACACCCCCCCTCCGCCACTACCACCACCACCACTACCTCACCATGGTCCAAGCATTTTTCTCGATTGACGCAAGGCAGAGCATGTTCAGAACGTCACATACCAACACCAACACCAGTACCAACACCTGCCGGTGATGGTCCGCCATGGGAAGCCCACCAAGGAAACGGAGACCCACCACTGAATCACCACCCACCTTCTTACAAGAGGCAGTTAGTAGCCACAGCCACTTGTAATAACCAATTTGCTTTTTATTTGTCATGCAGCGACGCGTCCTAGCTTTATTTCCTAGCATTTTTCACCACCACCACCACCACCTCACCATGGTCCAAGCATTTGCCTCGATTGACGCAAGGCAGAGCATGTTCGGAACGTCCCATATTCGGAGGTTTCCATCCTCTGAGAGAGACACAAGCAATCCAGGTATGCTTTGACAGCTACGCAATTCGACCACCTTGTTGGTATGTCCTACATATGCATGTGGGTGGGTGTGGGTGTGGGTTGGGCTGTGGGTGTGGTGTGGGTGGTTTGGGTGTGTGTGTGTTGGGTGTGGTTGTGTGTGTATGTGTGTGTGTGTGTGTGTGGGGGGGGGGGGGGGGGGGCAGCGGGGGGAGATACTACCAAGCAATCCAGGTATATTGACGCTACGCACGCTACCAACCTTGTTGGTATGTCCTATATAGGCGATGTGTGTGTGTGTGTGTGGTGGGGGGGGTGGGGGGGGGGGGGGGGGGGGGGCCGCGTGAGGGGAGATATACACAAGCAATCCAGGTATAATTTGACAGCTACGCAACTCTACCACCTTGTTGTACGTCTATATAGGGCTGTGTGTGTTGGTGGGGGGTGGGTGGGTGTTGTGTGTGTGGGTGTGTGGGTGTGGGTGGGGTGTGGGTTGTGGGTTGTGTGTGGTGTGGTGGGGGGGGGGGGCGCGTGAGGGAGATATTACGCAAAAGCAATTCCAGGTAATACTTGCAGCTACTCAACCTAACCACCTTGCTGGTATTTCTCTATGTAAGGCATGTGTGTGAGTTGTCGTGTGTGTGGGTGTGTTGTGGTTGTGTGTGTGTGTGGGGGGGGGGGGGGGGGGGGGGGGTGGGGGGGGGGGGGGGCGTGTGAGGGGAAGATCTACATCACGCAATCCAGGTATACTTTGACAGCTTACTCAACTCTAAAAACACCTTGCTGGTATGTCCATTTAGGCTGTTGTGTAGTGTGTGTGTGTGTGTGCGTGGGGGGGGGGGGGGGGGGGGGGGGCGGTGGGGGGGGGGGGGCGTGGGGGGGTGGGGGTGCCTGGGTGAGGGGAGATTTATACACAAGCAATCCAGGTATGCTTTTGACAGATAAGCAACTCGACCACCTTGTTGGTATGTCCTATATCGGCATGTGGTGGGCAGAGGAGGGGGAGGGGTTTCAGTGGTTCAGAGGTGAGCACTGGTGACATGGGGACATGGACGTTAGGTGTGTGTGGAGTATTGGGGGGGAACGAACATCCCCTGCCGCAACTGAACTTCCACCACCTTGTTGGCACGTCTATATAGGCATGTTGGGGGGGGCAGGGGAGGGGAGGTGTTTTCGGGGTTTATAGGTGAGTAGTGGTATGGTAAGAGAGTCATTAGCAAATCAGGTGGTGTCTTGGGGTCAGCTGCAACTGCATAACTTTGCTGGTTTTTTAAAAATGTCCTATACAGCATGGTGGGGGAAGGGGAGGGGGGAGGTGTTCAGTCAGTCAGGGGTTTCGGGGGGGGGGGGGGGGGGGGGGGGGGGGGGGGGGGGGTGTGCAGCAGGTAGACAGGGTAGGCGGTGTTAGGGTTATGGGTAAGTTATACGAAATCATAGTGGGTATGCTTTGTCGCACGTAACTGCATCACCTGTGGCATGTCCTATATTGGTATGTGGGGGGCAGGGGCAGGGCAGGGGAGGGGAGGGGAGGGGGGGGGGAGGGGGAGGGGGAGGGGGGAAGGGGGAGGGGAGGGGGAGGGGGAGGGTCAGGGGGAGTGGGAGTGGTATGTGGGAGTGGATTGGGAGTGTGAGTGGGGAGTGGGCAGTGGTATTTTGTGGATGGGAGTGTTAGTGTGGATTTTTATTGTGGATTTGTAGTGGTGTAGTGCGTATGTGATGAGGCAGGGTCAGGGGGGTGGGTAGGTTGAGTGGGAGTGGTATTTGATTGGGGAGTGGGAGTGGGAGTGTTAGGGGCATGGTCAGGGTCAGGGGGAGGGGGAGGGGTGACGTTTGGATGGGGTAGGGGGAGGGTCCAGCAAGGTTTTCAGTGGGTGCAGTGGTAGACAAGGGGTTTAAGTGGGTTTGGGGGTAGTGGGTAATAGAAGACACAATCAAAGTGGTATGCTTTGACAGCTGCAAACATCCACCACCTTGTTGGTATGTCCTAAATAGGCATGCGGGGACAGGGGAGGGGGAGGGGGAGGCGTGTTTAGGGTGGACCAGGGTGACATGTGTGGTGATGGGTAAAAATGGGTTAGAGACCAAGCTGTGGGTATGCTTTGTCAGCGGCACAAATCCACCACCTTAGTGGTATGTCCTATATAGGCCATGTTGGGGGCAGGGGAGACAGGGGTGTTAGGGGTGTGGGGAGTAGGGGACAGGGGAGGGGCAGGGGTGTGAGGGTAGACATAGGTGAAAGGGATGTTAGGGGTGTGGGGAGTGTGGGGGAGAGAGACACAAGCGATCCAGGTATAATTTGACAGCTGCGCAATTCGACCACCTTGCTGGTATGTCCTACATAGGCATGTGGGGGGCAGGGATGGGGGAGGGGTTTGAGGGGTTTCGGGGGTAATAGGGGTGTGGGGAGTATGGGTGAGAGACACAAGTGATCCATGTATAATTTGACAGCTGCACATCTCCACCACGTTGCTGGTATGTCCTATATAGGCATGTGGGGGGCAGGGGAGGGGGAGGGGGAGGAGGAAGTGTGGGGTGTGTGTGTGGTTGTGTGGTGGGGGATGGGGGGGGGGGGGGGGGGGGGGGGGGGGGGGGGGGGGGGGGGGGGAGGTAGGGCATAGGTAGAAAGGTTTCCCCCCCCCCGTGGGGGGGAATTTGGGCTGGGCTCACAGTTACACCATCCTCATTGATACTAACCCGAAGCCTGAGCGACACGATTGATGGTGGTGTATACTTGGGTGTGATGGTGGGTGTATGTGTGTGTAGTGTGGGTGTGTGTGGGGTGGGTGGTTGGGTTTATAGTCGCCACGAAATCATGCAGGCCTATTAATCCCACACCCACGTTTCCTCCATAGCTTCGGGACACAAGCTCCAACCTCCTCCTGCCTCCTCGGACCTCACCATCCGCTCAGCGACACTGATGATGCTGATGCATGGGTCACTGCCAGATACAGCCTGAGGGTGATGGAGAAGTAGCAGTGAGATAATAATCACACAAAATTAAATTATCAATCGAAATGACAAACACTGACATACATAGGGGAAAATCAGTGAGTTCTGAATCACACAATTATGCTGTCGGTTGATTGTGGCCGAAATTAAAATCACTGACATACATAGAGAAGATACAGTGGGATAATAATCACACAATCAAAATTTTCAATCGAAATGACAAACACTGGCATACATAGGGGAAAATCAGTGAGTTCTGAATCACACAATTATGCTGTCGGTTGATTGTGGCCGAAATTAAAATCACTGACATACATAGAGAAGATACAGTGGGATAATAATCACACAATCAAATTATCAATCGAAATGACAAACACTGACATACATAGGGAAGAGTCAGTGAGTTCTGAATCACACAATTATGCTGTTGGAAGATCGTGGCAGAATCGAAAAGCATCGACATGCGTCGAGAAATATCTGTGAGATAAGAATCACACAATTATACTGTCATCCCATTTGGTTTGATTAAATTGAAATTGATTGTGGCAGAAATTAAAAGCACAGACATACAGAGAGTCGTATCAGTGAGTTCGGTGTAAAGCATGTAATTAACCTAGATTATGTAAGTATACATTTGTGTAATTAACCTAAATTATGTAAGTATACATTAGTGTAATTAACCTAGATTATGTAAGTATACAATAGGTAATTAAACCTAGATTATGTAGTATACATGGTGTAGATTAACCTAGATTATTTAAGTATACATTAGTGTATTACCCTAGTTATGTAAGTATACATTAGTGGTAATAACATATGATTATGTAAGTATACATAGTGTAATGCACCTAGATTACGTAAGTTACTTAGTGTAATTACCTAGATTATGGTATTATACATAGTGTAATAACCTAGATTCGTAAGTACATTAGTGTATTAACCTAGATTTATGTAGTATACATTAGTGTAATTAACATGATTATGTATTATACATTAGTGTAATTAACAATAGATTATTGTAATCTACATGAGTGTAATTACCTAGATTACGTAAGTATACATTAGTGTAATTGAAAAGATTATGTCATTATACATAGTGTAATTAACCTCGATATTTAAGTATACGATGTAATTAACCTATATTACGTAATAGCATTAGTGTAATTAACCTAGATTATGTAGTATACATTAGTGTATTACCATAGGATTAATGTAAGGTAACATCAGTGTAATTAACCTAGATTACGTAAGTATACATTAGTGTAATTAACCTAGATTATGTAAGTATACATTAGTGTAATTAATCTAGATTACGTAAGTATACATTAGTGTAATTAACCTAGATTATGTAAGTATACATTAGTGTAATTAACATAGATTATGTAAGTATACATTAGTGTAATTAACCTATATTACGTAAGTATACATTAGTGTAATTAACCTAGATTATGTAAGTATACATTAGTGTAATTGACATAGATTATGTATGTATGTATGCTAATTACACTAATGTAATTAGCATAGCATTAATTAGCAATTAAATTAGTATATGTATGTATGTATGTATGTTACAGTCCAGGGGTAGGCCAAATAGGCTAAAAGGACTTGCCCAACCGTACAGGAAGGGCTTAAAAAGAACAAGCACTGGAATTAGTGGGCGAAAAGGTGAGAAGGTGAAAGCACAATTCAATTAGTGAGTGAAAAGGAGAGAAGGTGAAAAGCACTTGCACATCCCATTCTTATACCCTTTGCAGCCCTCATGCACCCTCCACCACCCTCACTCACTCTCCACTCCCCTCAACCTACCCCAACCACTATCAACCGCCATCAACCACCAACAACCACACTCAACCACACTCAGCCAACAGTATGACCTACCAAGCAAGTGTCGCCATTTGGGTGATGTGTCTCACTCTCACCACCTCACCAACCTCGACCACCTTCACGACAGCAATGACCTACAAGCAAGTGTCGCCATGTGGGTGATTTGTCTCCACTCTCAACCACCTCAACTCAACCTCGACCATCCTCACCGACAGCATATGACCTAGGCCAATCAGTGTCGCCATGTTTGGTGATGTGTCTCACTCTCAAACTCACCTCAACCAACCTCGACCACCTTCAACCGACAGCATACTACCGAAGCAAGTGGTCTCCAGTGGGTGCTGTGTCTCACTCTCACCAACCTCAACAACCTCGACACCTTCAACCGACAAGCATGACCATACCATCAAGTGTCGCCATGTGGGTGATGTGTCTCACTCTCAACCAACCTCAAACCAACCTCGACCACCTTCAACGACAGCATGATCTACAATCAGTGTCGCCATGTGTGATGTGTCCACTCTCAACCAACCTCAACCAACAACCTCGACCACCTTCAACCGACAGCATGACCTACCAAGCAAGTGTCGCCATGTGGGTGATGTGTCTCACTCTCAACCAACCTCACCAACCTCGACCACCTCATCAAGTCAACCGAACAGCATTACCTACCAAGCGAGTGTCGCCATGTGGGTGATGTGTCTCACACTCTCACCAACCTCAACCACCTCGACCACCTTCACTCGACAGCATGACCTACCAAGCAAGTGGTCGCCATGTGGGTGATGTGTCGTCACTCGTCACCACACCTCAACCAAGCCTCTACCACCCTTCAACCGACACGCCTGACCTACCAAGCAAGTGTCGCCATGTGGGGTGATTTTTCTCATCTCACCAACCTCAACCAACCTCGACCACCTCGACCGACGCCATGACCTACCAAGCAAGTTCGCCATGTGGTGATGTGTCTCACTCTCAACTCACAACCCAACCAAACCTCGACCACTCAACCGACCGCATGACCTACAGCAAGTTTCGCCATGTTGTTGATGTGTCTCACTCTCACCAACCTCAACCAACCTCGACACCTTCCAAACCGACAGCATGACCTACTACCAGCAAGTTCGTCCCCCCCATGTGGGTGATGTGTCTCAACTCTCAACCAACCGCAACCACCCTCGACCACCTTCAAACCGACCGCATGATCTACCAAGCAGTGTCCCCATGTGGGTGAATGTGTCTCACTCTCCACCACCTCAACCAACCTCGACCACCTTCAAAACCGACAAGCATGACCTACACCAAGTGTCGCCATGTGGGTGATGTGTCTCATCTCACTTCTCAACCAACCTCAACCAACCTCCGACCACCCTTCAACCGACAGCATGACCTACCAAGCAAGTGTCGCCATGTGGGTGATGTGTCTCACTCTCAACCAACCTCAACCAACCTCGACCACCTTCAACCGACAGCATGACCTACCAAGCAAGTGTCGCCATGTGGGTGATGTGTCTCACTCTCAACCAACCTCAACCAACCTCGACCACCTTCAACAAACCAACCGACAGCAATGACGCTACAAGCAAGTGTCGCCAAGTGGGTGATGTGTCTCACTTCGTCAACCAACCTCAACCAACCTCGACCACCTCAAACCGACAAGCATACCTGTACCAGCAAGGTCGCCATGTGGTGATTTGTCCACTCTCAACAACCTCAACCAACTCGACCACCTTCAGTTCAACCGACAAGCTGATCCTACCAAGCAAGTGTCGCCATGTGGTGATGTGTCTCACTCTCAACAACCTCAACCCAACCAACCTCACAACCTCGACACCTTCACCGACAGCATGACCTACCAAGCAGTGTCGCCATGTGGGTGATGGTCTCACTCTCAACCAACCTCAACCAACCTCGACCACCTTCAACCGACAGCATGACCCTCTACCAAGCAAGTGTCGCCATGTGGGTGATGTGTCTCACTCTCAACCAACCTCAACCCAACCTCGACCACCTTCAACCGACAGCATGGACCCTACCAAGCAAGTGTCGCCATGTGGGTGATGTGTCTCACCTCTCAACCAACCTCAACCACCATCAATCACCATCAACCGACAGCATGACCAACCAAGCAAGCGTTGCTGTGTGGGTGATGCGTCACTCCCTCAACCAACTTAGCCACTCTTCAACCAACCTCAACCACCATCAATCACCATCAACCGACAGCATGACCAACCAAGCAAGTGCTGCCGTGTGGGTGATGCGTCACACCCCTCAAACCACCCTCAACCACCCTCAACCACCCCATGCACCCTCCACCACCATCCACCGCGCTCCACACCCTAAATAACCTTCCACCACCCTCCACCACGCTCAATAACTGTCAACCACCCTCCACCACCCTCAATAAATCTCCACTACCCTCCACCACCCTCAATAACCCTCAATCACCCTCAACTACCTCATCCACCCTCAACCCCCATCAACCACACATTCACCACGCTTCCACACCCTCAACCACCCTCGTGCAACCTCCCACCCCCCTTGCCCCTACCATTTACCACGCTCCACCACCCTCCACCGCCATCAATTACGCTCACTCACTCTCCACCACCCTCAACCAACCTCGACCACCTTCAAACGACAGCATGACCTACCAAGCAAGTGTCGCCATGTGGGTGATGTGTCTCACTCTCAACCAACCTCAACCAACCTCGACCACCTCTCAACCGAAGCATGACCTACCAAGCAAGTGTCGCCATGTGGGTGATGTGTCTCACTCTCAACCAACCTCAACCAACCTCGACCACCTTCAACCGACAGCATGACCTACCAAGCAAGTGTCGCCATGTGGGTGATGTGTCTCACTCTCAACCAACCTCAACCAACCTCGACCACCTTCAACCGACAGCATGACCTACCAAGCAAGTGTCGCCAAGTGGGTGATGTGTCTCACTCTCAACCAACCTCAACCACCATCAATCACCATCAACCGACAGCATGACCAACCAAGCAAGCGTTGCTGTGTGGGTGATGCGTCACTCCCTCAACCAACTTAGCCACTCTCAACCAACCTCAACCACCATCAATCACCATCAACCGACAGCATGACCAACCAAGCAAGTGCTGCCGTGTGGGTGATGCGTCACACCCTCAACCACCCTCAACCACCCTCAACCACCCCATGCACCCTCCACCACCATCCACCGCGCTCCACCACCCTAAATAACCCTCCACCACCCTCCACCACGCTCAATAACTGTCAACCACCCTCCACCACCCTCAATAAACCTCCACCACCCTCCACCACCCTCAATAACCCTCAATCACCCTCAACTACCCTCATCCACCCTCAACCACCATCAACCACCATTCACCACGCTCCACCACCCTCAACCACCCTCGTGCAACCTCCACCCCCCTCCACCACCATTTACCACGCTCCACCACCCTCCACCGCCATCAATTACGCTCACTCACTCTCCACCACCCTCAACCACCCTTAACCACCTTCAACCACCATTAACCACCCTCAACCACCGTTAACCACCCTCAACCACCTTCAGCGACCATGAACCGGCAGCATGACCTACCAAGCAAGCGTCGCCATGAGGGTGATGCGTCACACCCTCAACCACTCTCAACCACCCTCAACCACCCTCAACTAACATTATGACCTACCAAGCAAGCATCATCATAAGGGTGATGCGTCACACCCTCAACCACTCTCATCCACCCTCTACCACCCTCTACCACCCTCAACCACTCTCATCCACCCTCAACCGACAGTATGACCTATCAAGCAAGCGTCACCATGCGGGTGATGTGTCACACCCTCAACCGCCCTCAACCACTCTCAACCACTCTCATCCACCCTCAACCACCCTCTACCACCCTCAACCACTCTCATCCACCCTCAACCACCCTCAACGACTCTCAACCACTCTCATCCACCCTTAACCACCCTCAACCACTCCCATCCACCCTCAACCAACAGTATGACCTATCAAGCAAGCGTCACCATGCGGGTGATGTGTCACACCCTCAACCACCCTCAACCACTCTCAACCACCATCAACCACCCTCTACCACCCTCAACCACCTCCAACCACCCTCAACCATCATCAACCAACAGTATGACCTACCAAGCAAGCATCGCCGTGTGGGTGTCGTGTCACACCATCAACCACCATTATCCACCCTCAATAACCCTCCACCACCCTCAATTACCCTCCACCACCCTCCACCACCCTCAACCACCTCAGCCATCCTCAACCACCCTCAACCATCTTCAACTACCATCAACCGACAGCAGCCACCATCAGCCACCCTCAGCCAACCTCAACCACCCTTAACCACCTTCAACCACCTCAGCCACCCTTAACCACCCTCAACCACCATCAACCACCATCAACCAGCAGCATGACCTACCAAGCAAGCGTCGCCATGTGGGTGATGTGTCACACCCTCAACCTACCTCAACCAACCTCAACCAACCTCAACCACCATCAACCACCTTCAACTACCCTCACTCACCACGCTCCACCACCCTCAATAACCCTCCACCACCCTCAATTAACCTCCACCACCCTCCACCACCCTCAGCCATCCTCAACCACCCTCAACCACCTTCAACCACCATCAACCGACAGCATGACCTACCAAGCAAGTGTTGCCGTGTGGGTGATGTGTCACACCCTCAATCTCCCCCAACCACCCTCAACCACCCTCAGCCATCCTCAACCAATCTCAACCACCTTAAACCACCATCAACCAATAGCATGACCTACCAAGCAAGCGTCGCCGTGTGGGTGCTGCGTCAAACCCTCAATCACCATAAGCCACCATAAACCACCATAAACCACCCTCAACCAACAGTATGACCTACCAAGCAAGCATCGCCGTGTGGGTGATGCGTCACACCTTCATCACTCAACCAGCAGCACACATCCAAGGCCTGCAAACACGAAAACACTCATCAAAACAAGTTTAACATGTTTTAGTTTTTGGCTGCGCAAGACAGCTTCCACACAAAAAACAAAAAAGCTGAATCATTTAACCACCAACAATCATCCAAGGCCTGCAAATACGCAAACAAAAAGCAAAACAAGCTTAAAATGTTTTAATTTTGGCTGCGCATGACAGCTTCCACAAAAACAAATGGAGCATGTAATCAGCAACAAACATCCAAGGCCTGCAAACACGCAAACAAAAAGAACACAAGATTCAAACAAATGGTGTTGGGCTACGCATGACAGCTTCCAAACACACACAAAAATAAAGAATTGAACTAGCAACACACACCCAAGGACTTCAAACACGCTAACACAAAGCAAAACAAGCTTTAAATGTTTCAGTTTTTGGCTACGCATGACAGCTTCCACACAAAAAAACTATTTTTTTTAACCAGCAACCTGCAGCAACCCACACCCAAGGACTGCAAACACGCTAACACAAAGAAAACAAGCTTTAAATGTTTCGGCTTGGGGCTACGCTGACAGCTTCCACACACACACACACAAAAATCAACACACATCCAAGGCCTGTTATTACACGCACACAAAACAGAGCAAAACTTGGGCTATTCATGGCAGGTTTCAGTCAGAGAGCACCGCTGAAACAGAAAAAACGCCAAAACAAAAAATAATAACGGAATAATATATAAAACAGAGCAAAACTTTGGCAATTCATGGCAGGTTTCAGTCAGAGAGCAACGCCGAAACAGAAAAAAAGCCCAAACAAAAAATAAAAACGGAATAACGAATCCAACAACTGGCATCCAAGGCCTGCAAGTACACGCACACAAGCACAAAGCAAAGCTTAAATATTTCGGTTTTGGACTATGCATGGCAGCTTTCAGCCAGAAAGCAACGCCCAAATAGAAGCAAAGCCAAAAAACTAAAAAAGCGGAATAACATACCCAACAACACACATCCAAGGCAAGTAAACAGGGATATTTTTTCCGGAATATATTACGATCGCATACGAGACCCCGTTTTGGCTAAAATTGCCGGAATAAGAAACCTAAAAAAAGTTTTTTTTTTAACTGAAATTAACAAAAAATGACCCAAATCGACCCAAATCGGAATAAGGATCCTGTTTTGGGAGGGGAAAAAAGGAGAATAGAAAGGAAACGGAATAAGATTTCCTCTTTTTGATTTGAAAAAAATATCCCTGCAAGTACACGCACACAAAACAGAGCAAAGATTCAACGGGTACGTTTTTGAAGTACGCATGGCAGCACCCAGCCAAAGAGCAAAGCGAAAATAGAAACAAGGCCGAAATA
Source organism: Chlamydomonas sp. ICE-L (assembly GCA_013435795.1). Classification (NCBI taxonomy): domain Eukaryota; kingdom Viridiplantae; phylum Chlorophyta; class Chlorophyceae; order Chlamydomonadales; family Chlamydomonadaceae; genus Chlamydomonas; species Chlamydomonas sp. ICE-L. The sequence goes on along the minus strand of JACBWV010000469.1, from coordinate 1,092,285 downwards.
AATGAAAAAACTGGTTTTACAACAACACACATCCAAGGACTGTAAGCACAAGCACAGGAAACAAAGCAAAGCTTAATCATTTCAGTTTGGGGCTATGCATGGCAGCTTCCAGCCAGAAAGCAACGCCAAAATAGAAGCAACGCCAAAATAGAAGCAACGCCAAAATAGAAGCAACGCAAAAATAGAAGCAAAGCCAAAATAAAAAATAAAAGCGGAATTACATATCCAACAACACGCATCCAAGGCCTGCAAGCACGCACAAGCAATAAGCAAAGCTTCAACATTTTCCTTTTTTTTTGCTACGCATGGCGGCTTCCAGCCAGAGAGCAACGCCAAACCAGACACAAAGCAATAACAAATGAATCAGGTATCCAGGAACACATATGTTGCATAGCAGTACAGGGGAGGGGGTAAACCTCAGAAGTACAGAGGAGAAGGTCAACCTCAGAAATACAGGGGAGGGGGTCAACCTCAGAAATACAGGGGAGGGGGTCAATCTCAGAAGTACAGGGGAGGGGGTCAACCTCAGAAATACAGGGGAGGGGGTCAATCTCAGAAGTACAGGGGAGGGGGTCAACCTCAGAAGTACAGAGGAGAAGGTCAACCTCAGAAATACAGGGGAGGGGGTCAACCTCAGAAGTACAGAGGAGAAGGTCAACCTCAGAAATACAGGGGAGGGGGTCAACCTCAGAAGTACAGAGGAGGAGGTCAACCTCAGAAATACAGGGGAGGGGGTCAACCTCAGAAGTACAGGGGAGGGGGTCAACCTCAGCACTAGGGACACCAACGACACGCAAGCGTCTGAAAGTGCCACAGGCAACACGCTAACACAAAGCAAACCAGTTTGTGCGCTGTAAGCGCTGACCAATTTGGTAAGTAGTACCCTGTAACACATATCTAAGGCAAGGCAAGGCAAACAAGCTTCAAAGGCAAGGTAGTACACATATCTAAGGCAAGGCAAGGCAAACAAGGAAACACAAAGCAAACAAGCTTCAATTTATTGTGTTTTGGGCTACGCATGAGAGCTTTCACAAAAAAAAAGCATTAACCATGAACCCATACCCAAGGCCTTCAAACACGCAAACAAAAAGCAAAACAAGGTTCACAATTTTGGTAATGGACTAATGACAGCTTCCACGAAAACAAACTGAATAACTTAACCAGCAACACACATCCAAGGCCTGCAAGCACATGCACACAAACAAAGCAAAGTTTCACTCCTGGCTAAGCGCATGGGCAGTCCCAAAAATCAACATACGCAAAAATCAATATACGCAAAAATCAATATACGCAAAAATCACATATACGCAAATCATATACGCAAATCACATATACGCAAAAATCAATATAAGCGCTTACGCAAACCCAAAACAGAATCAAATAATAAACAACGGAATTACTTAACCAGCAACGCGCATCCAAGGCCTGCAAGCACGCATAAAATGTTTCATAAGAAAAAATGGAGCCATGTATCCAGCAACCCATTTAAGGCCTGCAAGCACGCACAAGGCCTGCAAGCACACGCACAGGAAACAAAGCAAAGCTTCACTCCTGGCTAAGCACATGAGCAGTCCCAAAACTCAACATACACAACCCTGAATCCCTTATTCAGCAACACAAATCGAAGGCCTGCAAGCACACGCACACGAAACAAAGAAAAGCTTCACTCCTGGCTAAGCACATGGGCAGTCCCAAGAATGTACCCAGAAAGCAAAACCAAAATTAAGTAAAAGACGAACAGGAAAAAAACAAAAAGAAAGTCCAAAACTTAAAGAATGGACCCAGAAAGCAAGACCAAAATTAAAGGCACAAACAAAACCAAAACTCTTAATTGATATTGAATGATAACCAATCTAATTTGTACTTGAATATGTATTATATTTAAGTACAAATTATATACGCCCAGCCCTCCAGTATGATGCTGTGTCCTCAAATTTGAGAAGTGCACCGCCACAGCCGTTTTGTTGCTCTCTAGATTGATATGAAATTATAACAAAATACATTGAAGTCCAAATTATATATGCGCACCCCTCCAGTATGATGCACCGTCCTCAAATTGAGAAGTGCACCACCACTGAAATGTTGTTGCTCTCTTTCTTGATACGAAACTGTTACACAAAATATTGTAGTCCAAATTATATATGCGCCCCCCTCCAGTATGATGCTCCGTCTTCAAATTAGAATTTTTAAAATGTTTGAAATATGTTTTCTTGTAAACATAAATAAGTAAGCGCCCCCCTCCAGTATGATGCTCTGTCTTCAAATAATAATTTTAAAATGTTTGAAATATTTTTTCCTGTAAACATAAATAAGTAAGCACACCCCTCCAGTATGATGCTCTGTCTTCAAATTAGAATTTTAAAAATGTTTGAAATATGTTTTCTTGTAAACATAAATAAGTAAGCGCACCCCTCCAGTATGATGCTCTGTCTTCAAATTAGAATTTTAAAAATGTTCGAAATATTTTTTCCTGTAAACATAAATAAGTAAGCGCACCCCTCCAGTATGATGCTCTGTCTTCAAATTTGAGAAGTGCACAACCACTGAAATGTTGTTGCTCTCTTTATTGATGTGAAATGATTAACAAAATATTGAAGTACAAATTATATATGCGCACCCCTCCAGTATGATGTTCTGTCTTCAAATTTGAGAAGTGCACCACCACAGCCATGTAGTTGCCCATGTGCCGATCATCATACACTGTGGCCTGGATGGGTTTTGGTTTTGGGGTTGATTAAAAAAAATCCTCAAAGGTTTGATAAAAACATACAAATAAAATCAATCATCATAGCTGATCATGGGGCTGATAAAATGGGGGGTTGAGGGGAGGAGGGTGCCAGGGGGGGGAGAGGGGAAAGGGAGGGGTAAAAAAGGGAGAGGGAGGGGAGGGAGAGGGGGAGGGGAGAGGGGGAGAGGGAGGGGAGAGGCTGAAGGGATGGTAAAACGGGAGGTGAGAGGGGGCGCGGGAAGGTGAGGGGAAGGGGAGAAGGGGAAGAAGAGGGGGGTGGGAAAGGAGAGGGGAGAGGGGAGAGGAAGCTCTGTTTATTTCTCTTTTCTCGTTTCTCTGTTCTCCTTTTGCCTTCTTTTCTCTTTTCTTCTGTGCCTTTTCTCTTTTTCTTGTTCCTCTTTTCTCTTTTCTCTGTTCGCTTTTCGCTTTTCTCTTTCTCTTTTCGCTTGTTTCT
>JACBWV010000469.1:1037752-1088603 GCA_013435795.1 Chlamydomonas sp. ICE-L | reverse complement strand
GGCGGAACACCCGGCATGCTTTACGGTGTTTAAGTGCGGGGTAGGCCAAACAGGCTGAAGGGATAACCGTGACGGGAGGGGCTTAACACAAATACGGAATTGAATGAAATGAAACTGCAGTGAATGAAACAAAATGCACTGCATGAAACTGCATGAAAGGAAACCGCACTAAATGAAACTTAATGAAAGGAAAACATGTTGAATGAAACTTAATGAAATGAAAACACACTGAATGAAATGAAAACACACTAAATGAAATGAAAACACACTGAATGAAATGAAAACACACTTAATTAAATGAAAACAAACTGAACGAAATGGAAACTTACTGAATGAAATGACAACACGCTAAATGAAATGGAAACACACTAAATGAAACTGAATGAAAGGAGAAAGAACTGACTGAAACTGAAGGAATGAGAACATGCATATCTCACCCATCGGTTCTTTCCAGTCTTGAACTTCTCCTCCAAAAGCTTCTTGGCTTCCTACGTTTGACATCCGAATCAAGAGTTTGCTTCAGGATTAATGTTCTAATATGCATGCTTTAAAATTGGGGTTTGCCAACCAACTCAGAACCCTTCCTCTCACATCCCCCCACCTCTTTCTCCCCTCCCTTGAACTTCTCCTCCAAAAGCTTCTTAGTCTCCTACATCCGAATCAAGAGTTTGCTTCAGGATTAATGTTCTAATATGTAAGCTTTAGAATTGGGGTTTTGGAACCAACTCAGAACCCTTCCCACCCCAACCCCTTCTACCCTCCTTTGAACTCCTTGTCCAAAAGCTTCTTGTCCTCCTACATTTAACATTTGCTTCAGAATTACTGTTCCAATATGTATTAGAATTAGGATTTACCAACCAACTCAGAACCCTTCCCACTCCACCCCACCAGTGTTTTTCCTAAGGTTTTTGAACTAAACATTAATAATCGGTCAGGTCGATTCCTGGACCCACCCCCCCCCCCCCCCCCCCCCCCCCCCCCCCCCTCCACCCCACATCTTTCTTCCCCCCCCCTTGAATTGTTCCTTCAAAAGCTCCTTGACCTCCTTCATATGACATCCGAATTAAGAGTTTGCTACAGGATTAATGTTTTGATATGCATGCTTTAAAATTAGATTTCTCAACCAACTCAGAACCCTTCCCACTCCACCCCACCAGACTTTTTCCTATTAAGGTTTTAAAGGCTTTTGGACTTAACATTAATCGCTTAGGTCCGATTTCCTGGGTCTGCCCCCTCCCCCCCCCCCCCCCCCCCCCCCCCCCCCCCCTCCCCCCCCCCCCCCCCCCCGTCAACCCTCCTTGACCTTCTCTCCAAAAGCTTCTTGGCTCCTTCGTCCGACGTCCGAATCAAGAGTTTGCCTGAGGATTACTGTTTTCATGCGTATGCTTTATAATTGGGGTCCAAACCAACCCCCCACACCCCTCATGATTAGGGATCGGCATATCATATGATTTTGACCAAATGCGAGTATGATATCAGATGATGCCATACAAATTGTATGAAATGATATTGTGTATAAATGGTAACTTTAGCCTAGTCAGACTGCGGGCATCATATGATATCCTATGATGACATGATATCATATTGCCTATCCCTATTCATGATTGCCACCCCAACCCCCAGCCCCACCCACCCACCCATCCTCCCTCTCCCTCCCTCCCTTGTTGGCCTCGACCTTCTTGGTGCTGTTGTCATAGAACTTGGGAGCAATGCACTGACCCCCCCCCCCCCCCCACCACCACCACCACCCCCCTGTCATGATTGCACACCTACCCACCCACCACCACCCATCCTCCCTCTCCATCCCTCCCTTGTTGGCCTCGACCTTCTTGGTGCTGTTGTTGCAGTACTCGTAGTCTCAGCAGTACCAGCATCCACATCAGGATCAGCCTCAGGAGTATCAGCATCAAACTCCCCTCCCCCCTTCTCCCCTCCCTCGAACTTATCCTCAGACATCCGAATCAAGAGTTGGTTTCAGGATTAACGTTTTAATATACATGTTTCAGAATTGGGGTTTCGGAACCAACTCAGAACCCTTAACTTTGTTCCAAAGCTTCTGACCTTCACGTTAAAACCATCGAATCATAGAATTCGCTCTTAAGGAGTACTGTTTTACATATGTAATGCGCAGGAGAATGAACAAAAACAACAAAAAAAAAAACAAAAAAAAAACCACCAAAAAAAAAATAAAAAACAAAAAAAAAAAGTAAGACAAGGAGACCAAAAAGAAAAAGCCGACCAAAAGACCAAACAAACACCCAAATACACTAACACAAACAAACAGAAATAACAGAACAAACTAAAAACACCACCGCACTACACTAACACAAAAACCGCACTACACTAACACAAACATAACAACAACCACCTCACTACAATGTAACACACACCCACGCCTCACTAACGAACACCTACCGACCTTGTGGCCTCAACCTTCAGGTGCGGGATGCAGGGGACAGAAACGAAAAGAAGGGTGTAAACAGGGAAGATACCTGCATGCACGGACCCCCCCCACCGCCCCCACCCGTTCCTTCATTGGAATCAATAACCGAAGGTGTAAACAAGGGAAGTACCTGCATGCACTGACCCCCCCCCCCCCCCCCCCCCCCCCCCCCCCCCACACACACACCACCTCATGATTGCCCACCCACCCACCCACCCACCAGCCCCACCCATCCTCCCTCACTCTGCCTACCTTGTTGGCCTCGACCTTCTTGGTGCTGTTGTCATAGCACTCAGGAGCGATGCACTGACCTCCCCCCACACACACACCACTACCACCACCACCACCAGCCCCTCTCCCCCTCCCTGTCATGATTGCACACCCACCACCCATCCTCTCTCCCCCTGCCTACCTTGTTGGCCTCGACCTTCTTGGTGCTGTTGTCATAGCACTCAGGAGCGATGGTGCTCTTGAAGTCAACATCCATGGTGTAGCGAGTGGGCATCATGTGATTGTAGTTGACTGTCTTGATGAAGGTCTGCAGACAGGAAGGTGGGAAGTCAGGTATGTGCGTGTGCGTCTGTGTGTGTGAGGGAGGCATGTGTGTGTGTGTGTGTGCCTTGGCACAAGAAAGCATCATGTGATTGTAGTTGACAGTCTTGATGAAGGTCTGCAGACAGGAAGGTGGGAAGTCAGGTATGTGCGTGTGCGTCTGTGTGTGTGAGGGAGGCATGTGTGTGTGTGTGTGTGTGCCTTGGCACAAGAAAGCATCATGTGATTGTAGTTGTCAGTCTTGATGAAGGTCTGCAGACAGGAAGGTGGGAAGTCAGGTATGTGTGTGTGCGTCTGTGTGTGTGAGGGAGGCATGTGTGTGTGTGTGTGTGCCTTGGCACAAGAAAGCATCATGTGATTGTAGTTGTCAGTCTTGATGAAGGTCTGCAGACAGGAAGGTGGGAAGTCAGGTATGTGCGTGAGCGTCTGTGTGTGTGAGGGAGGCATGTGTGTGTGTGTGTGTGCCTTGGCACAAGAAAGCATCATGTGATTGTAGTTGTCAGTCTTGATGAAGGTCTGCAGACAGGAAGGTGGGAAGTCAAGTGTGTGTGTATGTGTGTGTGCGTGTGTATGTGTGTGTGTTTATGTGTGTGTGAGAGAGAGTATGGGTGTGTGTGTGTTTCTTGGCACAAGAAAGCATCATGTGGTTGTAGTTGACAGTCTTGATCAATCTCTGCAGACAGGAAGGCATGAAGTGAGGAATGTGTGTGTGTGTGTGAGAGTGCGTGTGTGTGAGTGTGTGTTTTGTGTGTGCGTATGTGTGTGTGTGTGTGTGTGTATGTGTGTGTGTGTGTCTTTGTGTGTGTGTTTGAGTGTTTGAGTGTGTGTATGTGTGCGTTTGTGTGCGTGTGTGTCTGAGTGTCAGTGTATGTGTGTGTGTGTTCGAGTGTGTGTGTGTGTATGTGTGTGTTTGTGTGTGTGTGTTGGAGTGTGCGTGTGTGACAGAGAGAGGGTGTGTGCGTGTCTGTTAGTGCTCGCTTGAGAGATGAGAGGTGAGAGCGGTGAGAGAGGTGAGAGAGATGAGAGAGATGTGAGAGATGTGAGAGATGTGAGAGATGAGAGAGAGACAGAGAGAGAGAGAGAGAGAGAGAGAGAGAGAGAGAGAGAGACGTGGTAACAAGCATACATCAAGTGATTGCAGCTGACAGTCTGTACGAAGCTATGCAGACATGACACCCCAGCATTGCCATCCCCAGCCCCCCCCACACACCACCCACCCATGGCAACAAACCCTCTGACCCCTCACACTTACTCATCGCATAATGCCCCCCTCTCTTTTTCCCCATCCACTCATACCACCCACCCACCCACGGCAACAGACCCTGTCACTCATCACGCATACTCATCGCATACCCCCCCCCCCCCCCCCCCCCCCCCCCCCCCCTCTTTCTTTTTTCTCATCCACGCATACCATCCTTCCTCACCTGCTCCCACTTTCTACCCACTCTCTGTCCCTCTCCCCCCAAACCCTCATCCCTCCCCCCTCACCCACCACCACCACCACACACCCTTTAAGGGGCCCATCTAACCCCCAGCCCACCCACCCAAGCACACCCACCTTCACGCTAGAGCGCTTAGCCTGCTTCTTCATGGATTGCCTCTTGATGACCTGAACAACAAGGCAAGGGTGGGGAGGGTGGGGGACGGAGGGTGGGGGGTACGAGCTCTATTTCGTACTTCTATTTATTTAAGACCAAGACAACAAGACAAGGGTGTGTGTGTAAGGGGGGTGGAGTGGGTGGGGGGGTGGGAGGGTGGGGTGGGAGGGGGGGGGGGGGTCAGGAGCTCAATTGTGTTCTTATGTTTCCCTTTGTGTGCGATAGTGTCCACCGGTGTGTGTGTGTGTGTGTGTGTGTGTATGTCTTCATGTGCGTGTATGTGTATGTATGTGTGTGTTTATGTGCATAGGTGTATGTGTGTATATGTGTGTGCATGGGTGTGTGTATGTGTGTTTGTGTATGTGTTTATTTGTGTATGTATGTATGTATGTATGTATGTATGTATGTATGTATGTATGTATGTATGTATGTATGTGTGTGTGTGTGTTTGTGTGTGTGTGTGTGTGTGTGTGTGTATGTGTGCATGTTTGGGTGTGTGTGTGTAAGTGTGTGCATGTGTGTGCGTGTATGTGTGTGTGCATGTGTGTGTATGCACGAATGTGTGTATGTGTGTGTGTGTGCATGTGTGTGTATACAAGCCTGTGTGTATGTGTGTGCATGCATGTGTGTGTGTGTGTGCGTGCATGCATGTGTGTTTATACTCGTACGTGTGCATGTATGTGTGTGTGTGCATGTGTACATGGGTGTGCATGTGTGTACGTGTGTGTATGTGTGTATAAGTGTATGGGTGTGTATGGGTGTGTGTGAGTGTGAATGTGTGTGGGTATACACGCATGTGTGTATGGGTGTGTGTGTGCGTGTGTGTATGCACGTATGTGTTCGTGTGTGTGTGTGTGTGTGCATGGGTGTGTATGTGTACATGGGTGTGCATGGGTGTATGTGTATGTGTACATGGGTGTATGGGTGTATATGTCCATGTGTGTATGTGTATGTGTACATGGGTGTGCATGTGTGTATGTGTGTGTACGTGTGTGTATGGATGGGTGGGAGCATGTGTGCGTATCCAAGCATGTGCGTATGTGTTTGTATGGGTGTGTGCGTGCGTGCGTGTGTGTGTATGCACGCATGTGTGTATGCATGTATGTATGTGTGTTTGCATGGGTGTGTATGTGGGGTGTGGGTGTGGGTGTGTGGGTGGGTGTAGGTGTGTATACACGCATGTGAGTACGTGTGTGTGTATGCACGTATGTGTGTGTTAGCATGGGTGTGTGTGTATATGGGCGTGCATGTGTGTGTTTGGGTGTGTGTATGCACATGTGTGTGTGAGTGTGTGTGTGTGTGTGTGTGTGTGTGTGTATGTGTGTGTGTGTGACTAATCCCCTTGCACCCCTCCCCTCCTCTCTCCCACCCCCCCCACCTTTCTGGACTCCTCCTTCAGGCCCACCACCACCACCACACACACATGATTCTCGCTGACCCCTCTCTGCTCCCCCCACCTTTCTGGACTCCTCCTTCAGGCCCACCACCACCACCACACACACACACAATTCTCGCTGACCCCTCTCTGCTCCCCCCACCTTTCTGGGCTCCTTCCTGAGGCCCACCACTTCAACCACCACATACACACATAATTCCTGCTGGCCCCTCCCTGCCCCCTTCCCCCCCCCCCCCCCCACACACACACACACACACACACACACACAAACCTTTCTGGGCTCCTTCTTCAGGCCCACCACTACGGCATGGCCATAAGGTTTAGCGGAGGTGCCGTCGTCGCTTTGCTTCAAGATGACAGCCTTCTTACCGGCGTAGCGACCCGCAAGCAGGATGACCACCTTACCAGACTGTGGGTGGGGTGGAGTGGGGTGGTGGATGGGGGTGCGGTTTGTGCTGGGTGGGGATTGTTACGGGGAGGGTAGGGAGAGACAGCGTATTCCAGGGGTGGGGTGGAACTAAGAGAATGCCTGCCCCGCATCAGACCTATCTAGGAAGCACTGTCTGGGCGAATAGCTTTTCTACCATATCTCGTAAATATGAATATCGATCTTATGCGGGTTCGCAGCACGAGATATCGAGGTGGCTTGGCTTGACACCTATTTCAGAAAGCCGCCATCGCTAGGCGCGCAGAGCAGCAAGTAGCGGATGCAGGGATGCTATACACACGCACCTTCAGGAACTTGACCATCTGCGCAGCGAAACAAGACAGATGGGGGTTAAGAACAGGCCCGACACAAAAGTCTGTTGCTACATGAAAACATGCGGAAAGCGCACCTTGATAATTAAACGCACTGAGAGGGCCCACCGGTCGCAAGTTCGCATTTCGTAATCCTGGCCTTCGGTCCGGAAGGGGCGGGTCGTACTGCCAATGCAGTACACTGGCACGAAGCCACGCCAATACCGCCTTCCCTCGCCCTCTCTCCTCACAAGTCCCCACCAGACTGTCCCTGGTCCCCACTCTGTTGGAGAATTGATCAGGTGATCTACTGGACTCATGGTTGCAGCACAGTTTGTTCAAACGTTTCTTTACACGTCATCAATGCAGATTCGGTTGGGATAATCAACGCTGCTGCCCAAAAAATTGCTTCAATAAATGTTGGCTCATGAGTTCTGAATCGTAGATTTTGACAGCAGTCCCGTCTGAAAACGTTTGATTGTATCAATCTTAACCCTCTCCTCGATTTGCGGGGGAAAGCTCAACAGCGTGGTTGGACGTTCCATACCTCTTGTATCTCTTCTTGAGAGAAGGGAATTAACTGTGCGGTACTTTTCAACCCGTAACCCTAAACAAGCAGCTGACTTCTTAACCCTTTTGCTATGATCAGTAGCAAGGCAGGCAGGTTCTAGGCAGCTCTTCCTGCCTAACTCCTTCTCAGCAGCCTCAATATCAGAGGAGGCATCAGTGAACTCATTGTCGACAAAATTCTGCTGACTTCTTCATGCTATTGATACGATTAGCAGCTTCTAGGCAGCTCTCCCTGCCTCAATCCTTCTCAGCGGCCTCAATATTTGAAGTGGCATCAGTGAACTTGCTGTCGACAAAATTCTGCTGACTTCTTCTCGCTCTTAATATGATTAGCAGCTTCTAGGCAGCTCTCCCTGCCTCACTCCTTCTCAGCAGCCTCGATATCAGAAGTGGCATCAGTGAACTTGCTGTCAGCAAAATGTTGCTGACTTCTTCACGCTTTTGCTATGATCAGCAGCTTCTAGGCAGCTCTTCCTGCCTCACTACTTCTCAGCAGCCTCAATATCTGAAGTGGAATCAGTGAACTCGCTGTCCATAAAATTCTGTCGGAAGGGCATGTCAATCTTGGTGCGATGGATCTGCATAGTCCACCAGGGATATTGGTTATAATGTTGTTATCATAATAGTGAGGGCATGTCTATCTTGGTGCGATGGATTTGCTTAGTCCACCAGGTATAATGGTTATGACAGTGTTATCATTGTTGTAATGGCATGTCAATCTTGGTGCGATGGATTTGAAGAAGCCACTATTGATTGTTGTGATGGCAACCCAGCTCACAGTTGAGCAGGTGCCCCCCCCGCCCCCCCCCCCCCCCCCCCCCCCCCCCCCCCCCCCCCCCCCCCCGACCACCACCACACACACGCACAGTTGCTCACCTCTTGAATCGTGATGAGGCCGCCCTCAGTCAGCTCACAGTTACGCAGGTCCCCCCCCCTCTCCACCCACCACCACACCACACCCACCCACACCATTATCACCACAAACACACACACCACCACACACACACATAGTTGCTCACCTCTTCCACAGTGACAAGGGCGCCCTCAGTCAGCTCACAGTTTTAAAGGTGCCCCCCCCCCCCTCCACCCACCATCACACCCACACCACCACCCACCATCACACACCCACCACCCCACACACAGTTGCCCACCTCTTGCACAGTGATGAGGGCGCCCTCAGTCAGCTCACAGTTCAGCAGGTGGCCCCCTCTAGTGCGGTCATCAGACAAATAGTGCAGGTGGAAACCTGGGACCGATATGTTTGAGCCCATGTACTCAGGTGTCCAAAATCCAACCTGCAGTATGAAGGGAAGTACAGCATGAATTAACGACAGGTGTTTAGGTCTTAAGATAAATAGTGCAGATAGTAGCCTGGGACCGAGACGCTCGACCCCATGTACTTTGTATTTTAAAATCCAACCTGCTGTACAAAGAGAAGTACAACATGACTTGAATTCAGATGCTTAGGTTGTAAGACAAATATTGCAGGTGGAAACCTGGGACTGAAATAAAAAGTTGAGATAAAATCAGAAAAGAAAGAACACCATGTAGCCCCGTACCAGGATGCCCTTCTCATCCACACTATCGAAAATTGTTTGGTTCCTAGCCATATAGAAAAATGGGGATGCTAGACTTTGGATGGCCTTCTCAAACAAAATAAACAAATAGATAAATTATTCGAATCAGAAAAGGAAGGACACCGTGCAGTCCCGTACCAGGATGCCCCTCTCATCAACAGCATCGAAAATGGCTTGGTTCTTAGCCACATCAACAAGGCGAGTACTCTGCTCCTGCTTGCGCACAGCACGTGTCTTGATGCGAGGGAAGCTGCCTGCAGAAATGAAAAAATGGAGATTGGATGAAACAGCCTGAGAAAGAGCACCATGCAGCCCCATACCCCCGTAGCCACATCAACAAGGCGAGTACTCTGCTCCTGCTTGCGCACTGCACGTGTCTTGATGCGAGGGAGGCTGCCTGCACACCACACACGGGATTGTTTGTTTATTGTTTAGGTAGTTAATCCTTTCACTGGGATTTGCTTGCGCACAGCACAAGTCTTGATGCGAGGGAAGCAGCCTGCAGACATGAAAACATGAAATTTGATGAAACAACCTAAGAAAGCCTGCACACTACATAATATATTGCATTACATATTCAGTAAACCACTTCTCCTGCTTCTGCTTGCGCACAGCACGAGTCTTGATGTGAGGGAAGCAGTCTGCAGAAACGAAAAATGAAAATTGAATTGAAAAATCAAAATTGAACAGCCTGTGAAATGAAAAAATGAAAGCAAACATTATTTTTGGCGTTAACATTGTTCCTGTGATTTGTTTTTACTGCTGAAGACGGCGAGCAGCCAAATTTCTGGCTGAAGCTATGTGACCAAGTTCACGTGTCTTAATGCGAGGGATGCAGCCTGCACACCGCACACGAGATTTACTTAGTGCACAATTCATTTCATTGGGATTTGCTTGCGCACAGCACGTGTCTAAATGCGAGGGAAGCAACCTGCAAAAGGGAAAACAAATCTCGCATTCAATTTCCTTCGGAAGGAAAGTGAATGAGAGAATAGCAGCCTGCACGCCACATAATATATATTGTATTGTACATGAATCATGTTATTGTGAGTAGCTTGCGCACAGCATGTATCTAACTGCGAGGGAAGCAACCCGCAAAAAGGAAAAAAGGGAATTGAATACGAGGAAAGCAGCCTGCACGTCACAAACGGGATTTACTTAGCGTACACATAATTTCATTGTTAGTAGCTTACACACAGCTCATGTTTTGATTTGAGGGAAAGAGCCTGCACTCCGCTAATAATATTCATTCCTCACATTAATATTAATTTATGGATGCATGTGCATGGTGCACACAACCCCATAGGTGCTGTCATTGCTTCACGTTCCCTCGATGGTGGTGGAGTAAAATAAATTTGATTAACGCACACACTTATATCAAATACAGGAGTGCAATTCTTGTAGTAGGTGCATGGTAGTAGGTGCATAAATGCACACATGGTGCATGGTAGTAGGTGCATGGTGAACAACACACTTATATCTAATGCAGGAGTGCAGTTCTTGTAGTAGGTGCATGGTAGTAGGTGCATGGTAGTAGGTGCATAAACGCACACATGGTGCATGGTAGTAGGTGCATGGTGCACAACACACTTATATCTAATACAGGAGTGCAGTTCTTGTAGTAAGTGCATGGTAGTAGGTGCATGGTGCACAACACACTTATATATAATACAGGAGTGCAGTTCTTGTAGTAGGTGCATGGTGCACAACACATGATAGCATGATAAGCGATGTCGTTGCTTCATGTAACCTCAATAGTGATGAAGTAAAAGACATGACTAAACATCATAAACATGATACACGCTGTCATGGCTTCAATTACCCTCAATGGTGGTGTAGTAGTAGACATTAGATGAGCGTATACACTTCTTCCCTGTAAAGGTGAGTAGTTAATGTGATCATGTCATAGATGCATCGTGCACAACACATTATATTATATGAATAATATTAGTGCTATCATCATCACTTTCCTCCATGGTGATGGAGCAAAAGACGTTATATTGATTTACCTATATTTAACAAACATGTGCCGTTCTTGTTGGTTCATGGTGCACAGCCCATAATAAGGTTATGATAACGCCTGGTGGGGCATGGTGTTAAGGGAACCTGTCGTACGCGGGTAGAGAGCGGTCATCTACCTCAACTGGACAAGCTACCATCGCAGTTGACAACGACCTGCAACGCCAAGAGCGACCGTAGGGGGAATCGAACCCCCGACTCTTCGTCCTTAGAGCAATTTGGTCTACCACTAGACCAATGTATGTCGCTGAAAGGGCCTACAGCCCATTATTTAGTATAAAAATAATATTAGAGCGGTCTACATCGCTTACCCTCAATGGTGATGGAGTCCAGATGTTAATCCCATGCATGTCTTCTTAACACACAAGTGCAGTTCTTGTAGTCCATGCATGGTGCACACAACATTATAGCATATAAATAATATGAGTGCTATCATCATCATTTCTCCTCAATGGTGATGGAGTAAAAGACGTTTGATGACCGCATACACTTCTTCTTAACACACAGGTGCAGTTCTTGAAGTTCCATGGTGCACAAAATGTCATATTATATAAATAATATAAGTGCTATCATCATCATTTCCCCTCGATGGTGGTGGAGTTAATAGACGTTTGATGACCGCCTACACATATTTTAAGTTTTTAACACAAAAGTGCAGTTCTTGTAGCACATGCATGGTGCACACAACATCATATTATATAAATAATATAAGCTCTATCATTGCTTCACTTCCCCTCGATGGTGATGGAGTAAAAGACGTTTGATGACTGCATACACTTCTTCTAAATACACAGGTGCAGTTCTTAAGGTTTCATGGTGCACAAAATGTCATTTTATATAAATAATATAAGTGCTATCATCATCACTTCTCCTCGATGGTGGTGGAGTTAATAGACGTTTGATGACCGCATACACATATTTTAAGTTTTTAACACACAAGTGCAGTTCTTGTAGTACATGCACGGTGCACACAACATCATATTATTAGGGGGCGGAAAATAGATCTATACTGCCCAAAAATATAGATCTATATAGATCTATCCATAGCAAAAATACATACTGTGTAAATCTACAACATATGCAGTTACATCAGATAGACACCGGAAAATCCAGTCGAAGCGCCTGCAATATGATATGGTGCCCTATGCCATAATTGTCAAACCAGATTTTGATTTTTATAAGGTGCCCTATGCCGATTTTCAAAAATCCAGCTTCGCCAATATATATATATATATATATATATATATATATATATATATATATATGTATATATATATATATATGTATATGTATATTTAGATCTATCTCTATGTAGATCGATGCCTCTCCCTACATGTTATATAAATAATATAAGCTCTATCATTGCTTCACTTACCCTCAATGGTGATGGAGTAAAAGACATTTGTTGACCGCATGCACTTCTTCTTAACAAACTGGTGCAGTTCTTGTAGGTTCATGATGGTGCTGGTAGTCACCAGGGTCGACTGCTCACTGCGAAGGTAAAACCAGTTGGGAAAGGATTTTTGGGGTGGGGGTGGGGGTGGGGGGTGGGGGGGATGTTTGGGTTGTTTGGGTTGGGGAATAAGTTGGGTTTGGTAGGTTGCTTTGGCTAGTGGTCATCAAGGTGGACTGACCACTATGGCCAGTACGAATAGGAGAAGGATGGCTGGGTTGTTTAGGTTGGGGAAGAATGGGTTGCGTAGGTTGATTAGGCTGGTAGCCATCAGGGTTGACTGCTCACTGTGGAGGGAGAACCAGTCGGGGAAGGATGGTTGTCTTGTTTGGGTTTAGTCGGTTAGATGAAGTTGGTTATTTACTTATTTTTAGTTTCTTAGATTTAGTTGGTTAGATTTAGTTGGTTGGGTTTGGGAAGAATGGGTTGGGTAGGTTGCATTGGCTGGTGGTCATGAAGGTCGACTGATCACTGTGGAAGGTACGAATAGGGGAAGGATGGCTGGGTTGTTTAGGTTGGGGAAGAATGGGTTGGGTAGGTTGATTAGGCTGGTAGCCATCAGGGTTGACTGCTCACTGTGGAGGGAGAACCAGTCGGGGAAGGATGGTTGTGTTGTTTGGGTTTAGTCGGTTAGATGAAGTTGGTTATTTACTTATTTTTAGTTTCTTAGATTTAGTTGGTTAGATTTAGTTGGTTGGGTTTGGGAAGAATGGGTTGGGTAGGTTGCATTGGCTGGTGGTCATGAAGGTCGACTGATCACTGTGGAAGGTACGAATAGGGGAAGGGTGGTTTATTTGTTTAGATTTAGATGGTTAGATTTATTTTGTTATATTTTGTTGGCTAGATTTAGTTGGTTGGATTTAGTTGTTTATGTTGGGGAAGAATGGGTTGGGTAGGTTGCAGTGGCTGGTGGTCATGAAGGTCGACTGATCACTGTGGAAGGTACGAATAGGGAAAGGGTGGTTTATTTGGTTATATTTAGATGATTAGATTTAGTTGGTATGATTTAGTTGGCCGTATTAAGTTGGTTGGATTTAGTTGTTTATGTTGGGGAAGAATGGGTTGGGTAGGTTGCATTGGCTGGTGGTCGAAGGTCGACTGGTCACTGTGGAAGGTATGAATAGGGAAAGGGTGGTTTATTTGGTTAGATTTGGTTGGTTAGATTAAGTTAACATCTATCTATCTACCCATCTACCTATCTACCCATATAAACATCTATCTATCTACCTACTAACATAAACATCTATCTACCTACCTATATAAACATCTATCTACAAACATAAACATCTATCTATCTACCTATATAAACATCTATCTATCTATCTATCTACCTACAAACATAAACATCTATCTACCTACCTATCCATCCAGCTGTGTGTGCACTTACGGCAGGGACTTTTATTTCCGCTATATAGCAATCGCTAGTTTTGAAATTATCGCTATAAAAAATGTTTTAAAAAATGTGTGCCCTTAATGGCCCTAGAAAGCTTTGAAAAGCTGTAAAAGCTGTAGAAAGCATTAAAATGCTGTCCCTGGAGGAGGGCTTCATCCCTAAAGCTGGGGAAACCCCACTTTCAGACTCGAAAAAAAAAATGACTTACGGGTAGGGATCAGCAATATGATATATGATATCATATGATGCCGGCGGTGTGACTAGGTAACTTTGGCCTGGAGCATCATATCATATGATATTAAATCATATGACTTTTGTATGATATCATACTCGTCTTCCGTCAACATCATATGATTTGCCGTTCCCTACTTACGGGTAGTGCCAGGTCATTTGCCGTTCCCTACTTACGGGTAGTGCCAGGTCATTTGCCGTTCCCTACTTACGGGTAGTGCCAGGTCATCAGCCGTTCCCTACTTACGGGTAGTGCCAGGTCATTTGCCGTTCCCTACTTACGGGTAGTGCCAGGTCATTTGCCGTTCCCTACTTACGGGTAGTGCCAGGTCATCAGCCGTTCCCTACTTACGGGTAGTGCCAGGTCATTGCAGTTCCCTATTTACGGGTAGTGCCAGGTCATTTGCAGTTCCCTACTTACGGGTAGTGCCAGGTCATTTGCCGTTCCCTACTTACGGGTAGTGCCAGGTCATCAGCCGTTCCCTACTTACGGGTAGTGCCAGGTCATTTGCCGTTCCCTACTTACGGGTAGTGCCAGGTCATTTGCCGTTCCCTACTTACGGGTAGTGCCAGGTCATCAGCCGTTCCCTACTTACGGGTAGTGCCAGGTCATTTGCAGTTCCCTATTTACGGGTAGTGCCAGGTCATTTGCAGTTCCCTACTTACGGGTAGTGCCAGGTCATGGTCATGAAGGGTGACTTCTCATCCCCTGACAGTTTTGAGGTCACCCCTGATGCATTCTGGTGGTAGGCAATCCCTTGGTAGACCAGCACCTGCAGGGCCATGACGTGCATGGTACAGCGGCCTAAGAATGTGCTTTGCGCATGATGCATTAGGGTGAGGGTATTCAGTTTTAGGTGGCTCCCCTGGTGCATCCTGGTGGGAGGCAACCCATTTGTAGACCAGCACCTGCAGGGCCATGGCGTGGTGTAAGAAGGGGGGAAGCAAGACCGGACTTTTCCAGCCTGGGGGTAACCTGTTACCCCTAAACCCTAATCCCCCTAAACCTTAAACCCTCAACCCCCACCCCCTGGCTGGAAAAGTCCGGTCTAGCTTCCCCCTACCGTGGTGTACAGCGGCATAAGAGGGATTAACTTGAACTTCTCACCTCACCATACATGTCAAGCAGGGTGTGTGTGTGTGGGGGGGGGGGGGGGGGGGGGGGGGGGGGGGGCGGGGGGGGGGGCGGCCAATTTGTCCGTCCCAATTCAATTTATCGGCTATTGTATTGTGACCAGATGCCAACATCAAATTATCTAAGCGTAAAATTTCTGTGGCAGTTTGGTAAAACAACAACAACAACAACAACAACAACAACAACAACAACAACAACAACATAATAATAATACAAACGGCTAAATACCTTAGAAGGGACTTGTTCTCACCTCGCCATCTAACATGTCAAGCGTGCCCAAGCCAAAGTTGCCTTTAGACAGTCCTTGGGACACTGTGTGCTCTCCCTCAAGCAGACCGTCAACCAGAGATACGATGGGCTCCTGGACGGTGAAAGAGAGAAAGTGTGTGTGGGGTGTGTGTGTTTCTGTGTGTGAGGGTGTGTTTCTGTGTGGGGAGGTGAGTAGGTGTGCATGAGTAGTGCAAGAGGGGGGGGGGGGGGGGGGGGAGGGCTGTGTGCTCTCCATATTGCAGACCGTCAACCAGAAACATGATGGGCTCCTGGACGGTGAAAGAGAAAAAGAAAAAGAGAAAGAGAAAGAGTGTTTGTATTTATGTGGGTTGGTGTGCATGAGTGGTGAGGGTGTGGGTGTGGGTGTGGGTGTAATTTGTTAACAATAATAACAATTATTATTATAATTATTATAATAATAATAATAACAATGTACTGTCACACGTGTACCTCACCATGCATAAGCCTGCATCCTGTATTAACAATAATAATAATAATAATAATAATAATTCTTATTATTAATACAATTATAATAATAATAATAATAATAATAATAATATTAATTACTATTATTATTATTATTATTATTATTATTATAATAATAATAATAATAATGTTCAGTCACACTTGTACCTCACCATGATGTAGAGCGTGGTCATAGACTCTGAGCCCACACCCATCTTCTTCACTGTGTAAGCCTGCTCACAGTGAACACAAGGTGTGTAAGTGTGCGTTGGTGTGTGTGGGTGTGTCGGTGTGTGTCAGTGTGTGAGAGTTGGTCCGTGCGTGTGCCCACGCCCATCTGCTTCACTGTGTAAGCCTGCTCACAGTGAATTCGGGGTGTGTAAGTGTGTGTCGTGTATGTGTGTGTGTTGGTGTGTGTATGTTGGTGTGTCGGTGTGTCAGTGTGTGTGTGTGTTGGTGGGTGTTGGTGTCGGTGTGTATGTGTCGGTGTGTATGTGTCGGTGTGTATGTGTGTTGGTGTGTGTGTGTGTCGGTAGGGTAGAGGTAGATTCAAGCAATAATAAACAAACATGCTGGTCAAGCAAAATGCGTAGGCAGATTCAAGTAAGAATGGACAAACAGGCTGTGGTGGTGTGTGGTGGTGGTGATGGTGGTGTGGGTGGTGGGTGGTGGGAGGTGTGTGTGGGGGGGAGGTGGTGGTGGTGGTGGTGGTGGTGGTGGGGTGATGGTGGGGGGTGATGGTGATGGTGATGGTGGGTAGTGATGGAGGTGGTGGGTAAATGGAGATGGTGGTGGGTGATGGAGGTGGTGGTGGGTGATGGTGATGGTGGGTGGTGATGGAGGTGGTGTGTGTGTGTGCGTGTGTGTGTGTGGGGGGGGGGTGGGGGGGTGGGGGGGGGACCAGGTGTGACAAACTGAGCCCCGTCCTCCCAGATTGTTCAGACACATGGAACACACATTGGTGTGTGCTATATCCCACATGCTAACAGCTCATACTACAAACATGGTGACGACTACATTAGTATAAAGGACCACTTCTTCACTCTGGGTAAAATCATTGGGAACTTCCAGGAAAAAGGCAACGTTGTGGTGATGGGTGAGTTCAACGCTCGGGTTGGTCTTGGTGTGGACAATGAAGATACCGAGTTAGGAGATGAACCAGCATCCCAAACCAATAATACAGCCCCCAACCAAACCATTCAACCAAGGTGTAGCATGGACACAGCTCCCCCAAATCGATTGGGGGGGGCCCTACTCCAGCTATGTGTAGTAACTGGTCTTATCATCCTTAACGGTAGAACAGAAGGTGATATGCAAGGTGCACATACCTTCTTTGCAGATGGCATGGACAAGAAATCTGTCATTGATTATGCGCTAGCCGCCCCTAGTCTTCTCAACACCCCAGGAGTCAAGTTTAGTGTGACTCCCAAGCATGACTGCCCTCTCAGGCCCGGGGGTAAAAAGTTTGACCACATGCCTATCATCACACTCCACATACCAGATGCTGCTCTTAGGCCTTCTCAAGGTACTATTAGTACACCTGCTGGTGGTAAACCTTCGCCCAAACTGAAATGGAAAGACAACTATGCCCAGATTTATGCGCACACAATTAAGCGTGACCCAGACGTTAACCGATTACTTGACAATGCACTCCATAGCTCATCTATGGAAGATTCAGAGAAGGGGATTGCTAGTGCTATTGGACTAGCCATAAGCAAATGCACACCATGTCACAAACCTGTAGCTAAACGTAAGCACGGGCCCGTGAACGCATGGTATGATGATGAATGCAATCGTGCTAGACAGGCAGCAAGCCAAGCAGAACATCAACATGGCTCTAGCTCTGACTTGGCTGGTTCTATGCACAAGGAGTACAAGAGGATTCTCAGAAGAAAGAAGAGGAAGTGGCTAGAAACACGCATGGAGAACCTTCATACGAATCTTCGGCATAATCCGAAAAGTTTTTGGAAAGACGTGCGTGAGCCTAACAAGGCCACTACGGCAGATATCACAATTCATGATTGGACTGATTATTTTGCAGACCTCTTTGATGTGCGAGTAGGTATTGATCCAAGTCTGGATGCTAGGGACTTTGTCCCTCAAGCTGATGGACCTCAGATAGAGGCCGCACGAACGTGGTTATGTCAAGACTTTACCACCCAAGAGGTGTTTTCTGTTCTCCAATCCCTACGGAAAAACTCCTCCCCCGGGGTAGATGGTATCCCTGCAGAATGGTACAGATTTGCTTCCCATGAGGCCAACTCCCGATTTGTACAAGCTATGACTAACCTGTTTAATCTCATCTGGAAGACCTCTTACCCTAGCCAATGGGCTGCAGCTGCCTTGGTACCCGTACCCAAATCCAAAGGCAGTGTTTATGACAAGGACAACTATCGAGGTCTTGCGGTGAGCAACTCCATAGGAAAGATCTTCTCCCTTTGCATGCTACGTAGACTAGATGATCGGTCAGAAGAATTAAACCTCAGAGCCGCTGGCCAATATGGATTTAGAAGTGGCAGGGGTACTGCGGATGCATCATTCATTCTTAACCATATTGTAGATAAATATAGAGAGAAGAAAAAACCACTCTTTGTGGCTTTTGTCGATTTCAAGAAGGCTTATGATTGGGTCAACAGAGACTTGCTATGGGATTGCTTAGCAAGGCTAGGAGTAAAAGACCCCTATCTTAGTATTCTGAAGTCCATGTATAATCATGTCGTTTTCCAAGTTCGCCTACATGGGGACATTGGATCCTCCTTTCCATCCCTTGTAGGAGTTAAACAAGGAGACCCCCTATCCCCACTCCTATTCGGTCTGTTCATTGATAGAATTGAATCGTTCCTCCAATCCAAGCTCCCAAATGTAGGGGCTGAGCTTAGGGGAAAGATTCTGCAATTGTTACTTTATGCTGATGACCTAGCTATAATGGCAGAATCCCTGGCAGATATGCAAGCGATGCTTGACTGCCTAAGAGATTTCTGCGAGACTACTAAGATGGCTGTGAATATAAAGAAAACTGAGATTGTCGTTTTCAACAAGCAATTCTGTGATGAGGCTCGTATGGATCCTGATTACAAATTTGTCTATGATGGAGCACAGCTTTCTACAAAGTTATCTTTTATCTACCTGGGATCCCTCTTTGTGGATGGTGACTCATCACAATCGTGCAAAAGCTGCTTTTTCTAGGATGCTCGCTAAGGCCCAAAAGGCTCACCACATGCTCCGTAGGCGATGCCATACTATGGAGATATACAATATTGATATTCTCACCCACCTGTTTGATTCTCTTGTACAACCTATCCTGAATTTTGGATGTGAGGTGTGGGCTCCTTCTATTCTGAACAACACACTTATCTCAAATGACCATGCTTGTGAGAAATGGCATAGAGGTATACTTAAACAAATGTTGGGTGTTTGCCAATCTACTACATCTAATATTATCATGGAAGAGCTGGGTAGAACCCCGTTGTGTTTTGCTTGGCTTAAACAAGCTTTGCGCTTCTGGAACAAGACCATAGATAAAGAACCTGAGGATCTCATTAGAATGGCTCTTGAGGAATCTTTTGATTCCAACACTGGCTGGGTTCATGACTTACGTTGTGCTCTCCACAAGCTAGGATCCAGTAAAAACCTCAACATTTTGGAGGCTGTCGATGTCGAAGGTATTATGTCTGAAGTCTTTGAGTCATGGAGGTTTAAGTACCCAAGTGACACCAATGCAGTCAGAGACATCCCTGATGAGAGAAGGGTTGGCTTTAAACGCCTCCGATACCAGAAATGGTTCGCAGCCAACAGCAATGATGAGAATGGCTTGATTCCCTTTACATCTGCCTTACATAAGCAGGATCAGATTCGTTCTATAGCACAGTTTAGAATGGGTTCCCATTGGCTGAACACAGAAAGAATGAGGGTGGTGGATAGAGCACACATCCCTCGTTCAACGAGACACTGTCAAATGTGTGGGTTCCAAAAACCTGAGGATGAAATGCATATGTTTGAGTGCCCTTTTTATAATGATATCCGCCTCCGCTACCAGAAGCTGTTTACAGATATTTATAGGCATGTCAATGAGGATACCGACTTAACCGTATGGAATGTGGAATTCTGCGATTCCACATTCAGAACCTTTATGAATGGAAATGGCACTAAGACTTTCTGGAGCAACCTAGCCGACTATCTTTCTACTTGTAGAAGAGCAAGACAGGAAGCCCTGGACTGCTTAGTGGCACCGTAATTTATTATCCCTTTTTTTTCTTTTCTTCTTGTGACTTCTCATTTGTTAGCTTCTTACCTCCGCCACTGTAAGTGGTTGAGATCTGGGTCCGGCTCTAGGGGGTTTAATACCTACGCCACCAAAATGGTGGTTGGGAGCTTGGTTTGTTTGTCCTCGACACACCCCTGATGTAATGGGGTTTTTTGCTTTGTGGGTGCTTTTTCTTTTTGTTTAAAGCACAGAGTCTCATACACCCTCGCGGTGTCAAGTAGACTTTAACATGTAATGTAATGTAATGTAATGTAAGATAACCAAACAGACAAGGCAACGGGGATCTCAACTGGCTAGGGTGCGGTGGTGGTGGTTGTGGTGTTTGTGGTGGTAGTGGTGGGGGTGATGATGGTGGTGGTTGTACTGATTTGGTGGTGGTTGTGGTGGTCGTGGTGGGGGTGATGATGGAGGGGGTTGTACTGATTTGGTGGTGGTTGTGTTGCTTGTGGTGGTGGCAGTGATTTGGTGTTGGTGTTGGTGGTGTAAATGGTACTGGTAGTGATGATGATAATGATGGTGGTGGTGGTGGTGGTGGTGATGATGATGATGATGATGATGATGATGATGACGACGACGAGGATGACGACGAGGATGACGACGACGAGGATGATGAGGATGAGGATGATGATGAGGAGGAGGAGGATGATGATGATGATGATGATGGTGCTGCATATGATGATGACGGTGATGATGGTGGTGGTGATGATGATGATGATGATGATGATGACGACGACGAGGATGACGACGAGGATGACGACGACGACGAGGATGAGGATGATGAGGATGATAAGGAGGATGAGGAGGAGGAGGAGGAGGATGATGATGATGATGATGATGATGATGATGATGACGACGCAACGACGACGACGACGACGAGGACGACGACGACCATGACGATGTCGATGATGATGATGATGATGATGATGATGAGGAGGAGGAGGAGGAGGAGGAGGAGGAGGATGATGATGGTGCTGCATATGATGATGACGGTGATGATGGTGGTGGTGGTGGTGGTGATGATGATGATGATGATGATGATGATGATGATGATGATGATGATGATGCCACCCACCTCAAGGGCGTCAGTGACCAACTGCGACACACTGAGCCCCGTCCTCCCAGATTGTTCAGACAACCACTCAGACAAGGCTACGGGGATCTCGATTGGCGTGGCCACGAGGGTCTCGCCTTGCTCCTCCCGAGTGGAGGTCAAGGGGGTAGGCTTACCACGGGCGTTTTTCCGAGGGTGTGAGAGGCTCGGGCGGATGAGCTGGCCACCTGCAAGAGGGGCGGAGTGGGGTGGGGTGGGGTGGGGTGGGGTGGGGCGGGTTAGGTTGGGGTGGGGTGGGGTGAGTTGGGGTGGGTGGGAGGGGGGAGTTGAGGTCAAGGGGGTGAAGTGGTCACGGGAGGCTTTCTGAGGGTGGGAGAGGCTTGGGCGGATGAGCTAGCCACCTGCGTGGGGTGGGGTGGGGTGGGGTGGGGTGGGACGAGTTGGTTTGGTGTGGTGTGGTGTGGTGTGGGGTGAGTTGGGTGGGTTGGGTTGGGTTGGGATGGGTTGGGTTGGGTTGGGGTGGGGGTGGGGTGGGGTGGGGTGGGTGGGAGGGGGGAGTTGAGGTCAAGGGGGTGAAGTGGTCACGGGCGGCTTTCGGAGGGTGGGAGAGGCTTGGGCGGATGAGCTAGCCACCTGCGTGGGGTGGGGTGGGGTGGGGTGGGACGAGTTGGTTTGGTTTGGTTCGGTGTGGTGTGGTGTGGTGTGGTGTGGTGTGGTGTGGTGTGGGGTGGTGTGGTGTGGCGTGAGTTGGGTGGGTTGGGGTGGGGTGGGATGGGGTGGGGTGGGGTGGGGTGGGGGTGGGGTGGGGAGGGGTGAGTTGGGTGGGGAGGGTTGGGGTGAGTTGAGGTCAATGGCGGCTTTCCGAGGGTGGGAGAGGGTCGGGCAGATGAGCTGGCCACCTGCGTGAGGGTGGGGTGGAATGGAGTTGTTTAGGGTGGGTTGAGTCGGTGTGGTGTAAGTTGGGGAGTGGTGAGTTGGGGTGGGGTCAAGGGGGTGACGCGGCCACGGGTGGGTTTCAGAGGGTGGGGGGCACTCCTTGGCATGTGGATGAGCTGGCCACCTGCGTGAGGGTGGAAAGGGGTAGTGTGGGGGTGTTATGGGGTGAGTTGGGGTGAAGGGGGGGGGGGCGGTTTCCAATATGGGGGGACGCTCCCGGGCATATGGATGAGCTGGCCACTTGTGTTAGGGTGTGTGGTGTGGTGTGGTTTGGTGTGGTGTGAAGTGGTGTGGTGTGGTGTGGTGTGGTGTGGTGTGGTGTGGTGTGGTGTGGGGTGGGGTGGTGAGGAATGGGGTGGGGTGGGGTGGGGTAAGGTGGGGTGAGTTGGAGTGGGGTGAGTTGGAGTGAACCTAGCAACCTCCGACCTGTCAGTCACACCTGGTACTACTGATCATTGATTAGACGAAGGACTGCGCCAACGACATGGGGGTGTGACAGGGCAGGCCATGGATCGCCACGGATCGACGTGATGAAACAAGGGTTTATGGGGGGCGTGAGTATGGGCGTGTGGATGTATGGCAGGGAGGAGAAGCAAGGGTGCTTCGTTTTGGTAGAAAGGTGGTGAGGGGGAAACGCGTTGCACCTGGAAACGGTGGGCAACAGAGACATGAGGGCAACGCCTTCATCGGCCGAAGTCCAGGCTTCATGATGCTGCTTCTATGTATAACAAAAACACGAGATGCGTGGCGTGAGGAGGAAGGAGAAGGATGATGGGCAGTGCTCTTCTGCCGTGCTGCTGTGGTAGATCGGAACAGACAGCGCTTGCCAGGCAGCTTGCGCTAAGTAACAGCAGAGGGAGTAACAGATTCCGAGGGAATGTCTCCGAGAGGGCGGACGGTCTCGGGTGTGTGCAATGTTGGCCCTTGGTTTGTGGGCTCGGGAATCGGTACCTCCTCACAATCTCCAGCCCCTCGCATTCCCGCCAGCGTGAGCAATAAAACTCGTAGCTTTCACTACAAACGTGTAAGATTCTCTTATAATTGCGCAGCGTCGCAGGTTAAAGAAGTTCCGCTCCACTCAACTACCACCCCAACCGCCCGCGCGCCCCCGAACTGACCTGCCCAACCTCAGCCACCCACCGCGACGAGTCACAACCACTGCGCTTCGTTGCTAGCGCTCTGGGGCTAGGGATTCGCGCTTACGACTCAGGTTTTGCAAACAAACCAAGTGATGAGCCATCAGGTGAAAACGTGCAGCCCCTGGAGCATGTGCCTTGCTTTATGGTTACCTTGGGACAGTTTCTTTGGCGCGAGTTTGCATCGTGTCAACTGTTTCGTTTTGACTGCCCCCTCCGAACATCCCGTAACATCCATAGTTTTTTCAGCAACGAGCAGCAGCTTCTAGGCAGCTCCCTGGGCTCTCTCTTCATCATCATCATCATCATCATCATCATCATCATCATCATCATCATCATCATCATCATCATCAAATATATATGCGGGAGGTGAGGAGTTCAGCAGCCAGGACGATGCCGGGCCATGAACTCTACCAACGGGAGGCCAGCAACAGGTCATGACCGAAACTGTGAAAAAAACATTGTTGCGGTCGCAGGCAGCGTCGGCGTAAATGTACACATGTTCGACGATCGAAGGGAACACATGTAGATCTTACTGGTCAGAGTGTTTTGGATATGTTAAAGGGCAGTGGGTTGAAAGGAGCAGATAAGTTGGCTTCCACCATGGTCAATAAGAAAGGGGCTGTGATACACAATAAACAAGTGAAAGCTATTACAGTTAATGCTGTGCTCCAATATGCATACCGCAGTGATCCTCTCATCTTCCCATGAAACTTATGCGGCTTGCTCTCTACCTTACTCGCAGACACACACCCGGATTATATGAACCTTTGACCATTATTTGTGTACGCTTAGGGACTATGATTCGTAGACGCATCTGCTTTGATACAGCAGATACCCAGCCTCTAGGTGTTATCGCTTTTGTTAGCAGCTACTACGCCATTTCATTCAATCCATTGTACATGTGTTGATCTGTTTGCTCTGGCATGCACCCGTGGATACCTTGATCTGTTTGCCTGCTGGCGAGCACTAAGATAAGAACAACATGCTTGTGCATGCACTTATGCCTGGAGCCGTATCCTTTTTCTTTGCATGCAATGAGATCTGTAGTAGTGCCCCTCCCCCCCCCCCCCCCACCCACACACACACACACACACCACACACACAGACACACCCATACACAATTCTGCTATTCAATTCTGCTATACACCATTCTGGTATATAATTCTGCTGCATTAATTTGTCATTGTACGACATCACGTGTCAAGAGTGTGACCTCAACCACCGGCACCACATCACATGTCAAGAGTGTGTAACAAAAACTGTGACAAAATGCGGAATAAAAACTGTAACTCAAATAAATCATATATCCCTCGTCACTGCGAATTGTAGGACCAAATTTTGCCCTATGTTCAAGATATGGCTTCCCCTCTAGCTGCCCTCTCAATTAGGGAGCTAAGCTACTGCATCAAACCCCACCTCATGCCCTCTAATTGGCCCAAAACTAGCCAAGTAAGATCTTGTAGAACTCAAAATTTTACCCCCAAAGAGTTGCTGGGAGCCAAACAAAATGCATTTGGTTGATCCAAGTGCAAACTATTTTTGATTTGTAAGGTCAGTTTCGATCTAGCAGGTGTTATGTCGATTTTGTGGCACTTTTGGGCACATAGCTGGCCTAGAGGTACCACCTAGAATGACAAATTTGGGGTGCCACAGGTGCCAAAATGTGGGCGTTAATACCCCCCAACACTCAACCAAAAATCTTGTATACCGAGCTCTGGTATACCGGTATATTAAGTTTTATATTTCTTGTATATAATTCTGCTACAATTATGCCATACAATTCTGGTGCATTATTATAATTTTGCATTATTAAAGCAATAACTGGCATTCAACAAAATGTTAATGATTCAATTTTTACATCAGATCACCTGATAAGGACGTCCGTTTATTATGGGCTGGACTCCCACTTGCAAAAGCGGTTCCCGTTGGCCGCTTAGGGCTCATCGGTGTTGCATCTCCAGCACTCGTAGGCTGCGTTGTTGTCGGGCCTGGGAGGAGCGGGGTGTGGGTGAATGTGGGTTTGGTTTTTAGCTTTCCGGAGTGTTATAACTGAAACGACACAGGGAATGGACTACTGGAATGTAATGCTTACAGAGGCGAGATAACAAGCAGGCGGGAAAGCCTGGCATAAGGAGAAGGTACCGACAGTACATCAGGGTGGCGCCGCTGGGCGCACGCCCTATCGGGCACAGGCACTACTACAGCGTACGCAGCCAGGCGGACAAGACACTCTAGCAGGACCGGGAGAACCAGTCAATAACATGGTTTGGTTTGGTTTGGGGGGGGGGGGGGGGGGGGGGGGGGGGGGGGGGGGGGGGGGGGGGGGGGGGGGGGGGGGTATCTAGGCAGGTTACCCTGAGTGTGTATGTGTGTGTTAAATGAGCCTAAACAATGTGTGCATGCGTCCAGGCAGTAGTACATCCTTACACCAATGCAAGCATTGCATATTTGCATCAATCAATCCACAACACTACACTGCACTAAACGGCCGAAATCAAGGCTCTGCCTCATTCCATTAGGCCTATCGAAATGAATACATTTAGCATGCACCGAGCACAGTGACTTGAGTGCCCATTTACCTTCCCCTAGGGCTGCAGAAGCGGGCCCTTCTTTCTTATTAACCTTAGCTTTCCACATCTTCTTTGAATTTCCCCGTCGCAAGATTCTGACCGCTGCGTTTTATTGCCTCGGCATTGGAGGCCTCTTTCAGAATACCGCGGGCGTCTGAATTATTGGTTGGAGCCCAAATCGGACAGATACACGATCAAGGATTCAAAATACCTCCGTTGAGAAAGGCTGCAACAATGCGGTTTAGAAGAGTTCGTTTCAGCCGTCGATTGGCCGATTCTTCAATTTCAAGGACTACAGCACATAATGCAATCGTGTACTAGTATGATGAGGAAGTCGAAAGAAATGTCCAGATTTAATAAGCCTCTGCATGTAAATCTGGACTGCGGAGTTATTATTGTCTAGCATTTTGAACTATCTGCATGCCACGTTTGATTGATATCATCAAATCTGACAGTTGACAGTTGCTGAGTGGGCCGAAACCACTGAAAAATTATTTCGTCACTGCACGATGCACGGTGTATCATGCTCCCAATGCGACGTGGCTGACGGATGCATGCTCCCGATGGGATTTGAATGTATATATTGCCTCTGCCTGCCTCTTCGGATAATTCAGTGTCTAGAGAAGTTACCGTGGTTGAGCATATCCGAGGCTAGATTGTACATATAGCAGCCTCTGAGTTCCCAAACCTACGAATATCAGATCTCATCCCTGCAGAGTGGGCCATGCATTCTCCCGATGCGATGTTGAGGCTGAGGACACCGCCGCGGACACTTTGGTCCGGAAAGAAGTTGCCGTGGTTGAGCATTTCCGAGGCTAGATTGTAAATTTGGCAGTCTGTGTGTCCCGAAACCTACGAAAAAACTATCTCGTCCCTGCACAGTCGACCATGGCATGCATCCTCCCAAAGGCTAATGAAATCGCTGCGTAAGATTTGGTGGAGGACTGAAGGAAGAAGTTGCCTTGGTTGAGCATTTGGACATCGAACAAGACTACAGGTGGGATTCCCCCCCGGTGGTCGGATTATGGTCTGGGTACGGGGCCTCGAAGCGTGTATGTGTATTTGTGTGTGTGTGTGTGTGTGTGTGTGTGTGTGGGGGGGGGGGGGGGGGGGGGGGGGG
This sequence comes from Chlamydomonas sp. ICE-L, assembly GCA_013435795.1. NCBI lineage: Eukaryota > Viridiplantae > Chlorophyta > Chlorophyceae > Chlamydomonadales > Chlamydomonadaceae > Chlamydomonas > Chlamydomonas sp. ICE-L. The sequence continues at coordinate 1,061,683 of JACBWV010000469.1, read as the reverse complement.
GGGGGGGGGACGACAATTTCCGATGATGCGGTCCAGGAGTATAAAAGAAGGAAACCCTACTTCATGCCTAAAAAACAGAGGAAAGCTGCCCCCCCCCCCCCCCCCCCCCCCTCTCTCCACCCTTAAATTTAAATATGAGGCATGACCTGGGCATGACTACAACTGTGGATTCTGGGTATTTACTCTGTGGCACACACAATGACATCCTCACAATTCCCAAACAGGAATTGTGCGATAGTCAAAATACTCACCCATTGACCCACACATCCTCACACACCCACATACCCCCCCCCCCCCCTGGGTCTTTAATAGTACCAATGAACAGCCCTTGTCAAAACAAACTCAATGGTGGTCTCAGAATGCCATTTGGAGGTCTGAGTAAAATGATAGCAACAAAACTGAGAAGGGCTGCCCCCCACCCCCACCCCACCCACAAATGAGGTGTTCAGAATCCGCTCATACTGACCTGACAAGTTCTACACAGCGTCGCAAGCGACACAAAAAATGGCGGAGAGTGTTCGCAACGGAGCGACAGGAGGCAACGGAAGCGAGTTAGTTATTAGACTGTTGGCTGATGTGTCAGGCTTCGTCTCGGTCAGACAGTCATCCGATCACACGCACGGACAACGGGGTGTCCCCAGGGGCTCCCGCCCCATTGAAGAGGGGGCTCCACCAAAAAATGGGTCAAAACATAGGCATGAATCATGCCATTATAACCCCATTTTCAGAATAAATCGGTCAGCATGAAGCAAAATTTGGAGGCCTTGGCACCTCCTGTGCGGTCTGATATTTTTTCTTGCCCCCCCCCCCCCCCCCCCCCCCCCCCCCCCCTTTGCATGATCATTCAACACAGTTCAACAAAATGAAATTGTTACACCTTGCCACATGGCGTGAGTTTGAAGAAACCTTCCTGTTAGCTTGCACTGGGGAATGGTAACTGTGGGTTTTGCCTTAGCAGACCGCTACTGCGCCTGAGCTCAGACTACCGTGCGGCAGCACGGAGGAAAGTTCTCGGTCTCTTTCAAGGCGGCAGGTCGGCAATAGTGAACCTAGCAACGGGTTTGAACCCCTGACCTGTCAGTCACAGCTGGTACTACTGTACCCACCAAGCCTGAGCTCTAATATCATCGTCACATCACATCACATTCAATACCATCACATTAAACAGGCCATGTACAGACGAAATGTATACATGACGATTAAAACATTTGTAACGTGCCAAGGGCGACCCAACATATTGCCAATTGATCCGGGATTGATAAGACAGGTTCTCCACTGCCATCGATCACCGTGAGGCAAGCAGGGGTTGTGGATGGATGATGATGCTAACATGGTCCTAGTCATAGCTTTTCTTTTCCACTCCGAGCTGCAGCTTCTAGGCAGCTCCTTGAGTCAGCCAATGGGCTAAGCCCCAAGATTTCAACAGCATTCGGAAGATGATTGTGTCAGCTTTCAGATGCACTATTTGCAACAGGTTTGGCTAGGCAGCAAGCCAGGGGAGTTGCCTAGAAGCTGCTGCTGGTAGCTGAAAATAAAAGCTATGATCCTGGTGCCCTACTGGACTCCAGGAGTCCACTCTGTGACTGTGACGGAGCCAAGGGTTTTTGTCTTCACGGTATTTTGGTCCCTGTCCTTTTGTCTTCTTCTTTGGTCTTCTTCCTTGGTCATTAAGGGCTAGGTTTGATCAGATGCGCCCTTTCCTGGTTCCCTCTTTACTAAAAAATGTAGGAGGGGGGGGGGGGGGGGGGGGGGGGGGGGGGGGGGGGGGGGATCTGCAGGAATGTACACAGGGTCATACCATCACATTAGAATGTCATATACCGGCCAAGGGTGGCCAACAATCATAGCTTTTCTTTTCCGCTACGAGCGGCAGCTTCCTGGCGGCTCCCCTGGCTTGCTGCCCAGCCAAACCTAAAGCAACGTAGTGCACCAGACAGTGTCAACGTCTCAGTATTGTTGACATCTTGGGGCTTAGCCCAGTGGCTGGCTCATGGAGCTGCCAAGAAGCTGCTGCTGCTCACAGCGGAAATGAAAAGGTATGCCCACAATATTGACAATTGATCCACGGTGACCATAGCTAGCTCCGGCTTATGCTGTGGTGTCCTTAACATCACGTCCTGTGAGTAACTGTATTACACGGATGAAACAATTTCAATTTCAATTTCAATTGATCCGGATTGATCCAGGATTGATCAGACAGTTTCTCCATTGTCATTGGTTGATGTGAGGCAAGCAGGGTTTATGGAGTGCATGAGGATGGGTGTGTTGAAGGGGGAAGGAAGCAAGGGTGCATGGGGAATTGGGGATGTAAAGGGTGGCGATGGAGCATACTGGATTGGTCGACAGAAGGCAGGCAGGGTGTATGGTGGGTGTGGGTGTGGGTGAATGAAAGGGAGAGAGGGCGAGGGTGTAAGGAGATGTAGAAGGGTGTTGACGGAGTCAAGGAGGACTCATGCATTCTTGCACGCATGATCTGGCATGATAATTGTTAGACAAAGGACTGCGTCAATGACATGGGGTTGTGACAGGGCAGGCCATGGAATGCCATGGATCGACGTGAAGCAACAAGGGTTTATGTGTGTGTGTGTGGTGGTGGTGGTGGTGGGGGGGGGGATGCATGGCAGGGAGGAGAAGCAAGGGTGCTTCGTTTTGGTAGAAAGATGGTGAGAGAGAAACGCGTCGCACCTGGAAAGGCTGGGCAACAGAGACATGAGGGCAACGCCTTCATCGGCCGAAGTCCAGACTTCATGACGCTGCCTCTATTTATTACAAAACACGAGATGCGTTGCGTGCGGAGGAAGGAGAAGGGTGAAGGATGATATGCCGTGCTGCTGTGTCTCGGAGCAAAACAGACGGGGGAGTATATGCTCTGGGGGTGGGGATGTAAAGATTGTACGCTTTGGAAGTGGTTGTGGGGGGTGTAAGTAGACGAGGTGGAGTTGGGAAGGCAAGGAGATCGGAACATACAGCGCTTACCAGGTAGCTGGCGCTTAGTATAATATTCCGCGGGACCGTCTCCGAGAGCGAGAGCGAGCGAGAGGGCGGACGGATCAGCGTGAGAAGGGGCCTATGCGGGCCAATGTTGGCCCTTGGTTGGCGGGTATCGGTTACACCTTATTGAGCTGGCACTTGCAGTCGGTTACCTCCCCGATATGACGTCATAGTCTCCAGCCCCTCGCATGCCCGTAAGCGCAAGCGATAAAACCTGCAGCTTTCACAATATATGTGTTAGATAAACATTGCGCAGCCTCGCTGGTTAACGAAGTTCCGCTCCACTCAACAACCACCCCAACCGCCCGCCCGCCACCGAACTGACCTGCCCAACCTCAACTCAGCCACCCACCGCGTCGAGTCATAACCACTACGCATTACCCACATTCGCTTCTAAACAACACAGAACCACGCTAAGAACCACTTATCACCACCAACAGCGCTATCGCAGAAAGTCTACCAACCCACCAACCCACCTTCCTATCGACACAGTTGACATTTCCGCAAAACCCACCCTCGCCCGTCCACTCTCAGCCTATCCTCTGGACGTCTGCTCTATCCCTATCACAACGCATACCCGCCTTACGACCCCAACGAGCCACTGGCCCTTCAACGACCTATCGGACGTCTGATTTATCCCTGCCACACCACAAACCCGCCTACCAAACCCCACCAGCCAACTTTCGACCCAGCCAGCTCCCCTCGACATGACTGACGTCGCCTTCGTCCCATCGGCTGGGTTTGATGGCCAGATGTACGAGACCTTAAAGTCCCGCATTCACTCGCTGAAGAAGGAGCACGTTCGGGTGGTTAAGTCTCAGCAGGATTTCAAGGAGGTGAGAGGGAGGGATGGTGATGATGATGGTGGTAGTGGCAGTAATGGAATGGCCATGATGGTGTTTGTGGTGATGGTGATGATGATGGTGGTAGTGGCAGTGATGGAATGGCCATGATAGTATTTGTGGTTATGATGATGATGATGGTGGTAGTGGCAGTGATGGCTGGCCCATGATTGATTTGTGTAATGGTATGATGAGGTGGTAGTGGCATTGATGAATTGGCCATGATTGTATTGTGGTAATGGTTGATTATTATGGTGGGGGGGTGGTAGTGGCAGTGATGGAATGGCCATGATGGTATTTGTGGGTAAGGTTGCTGATGATTGTGTAGTGGCAGTTGCTGGACTTGGCCATGATGTATTTGTGTAAGGGTGATGCCTATGGTGGTAGTGGCATGATGGAATGGCCTGAGAAAAAAGGTCTTTGTTCGGTCCATGGTAGATGATGATGGTGGTAGTGGCAGTGATGGAATGGCCATGATGGTATTTGTGGTAATGGTGATGATGATGGTGGTAGTGGCAGTGATGGAATGGCCATGATTGGTATTTTGTGGTATGGTGAATGCAGATTGGGTGGTATTGGCAGTGTCTGGACATGGCACATAGCTGGGTCCTTTGTGTACCATGGTGCAGCTGCACATGTGGTGTGTGGTCACTTGTGGAATGGCCCTGAATGGTTATTTGGTGGTCATGGTAGATGAGATGGTGGTAGTGGCAGTGATGGAATGGCCATGATGGTATTTGTGGTAATGGTGATGATGATGGTGGTAGTGGCAGTGATGGAATGGCCATGATGGTATTTGTGGTAATGGTGATGATGATGGTGGTAGTGGCAGTGATGGAATGGCCATAATGGTATTTGTGGTAATGGTGATGATGATGGTGGTAGTGGCAGTGATGGAATGGCCATGATGGTGTTTGTGGTGATGCTGATGCTGATAACATCGTCCTGGTGCCTTATGGAGCTCCAAACTATGGGTGGTTTGAGTACATGGTCTATCGGCCTTCAGATTGATGTGCAGGTGGATTACACACATGGGGATTACACATGAGCTCTGCTTCACCACACTTCTGGGTACAGCATGAGATCATATGGGCGTAGACAGTTCAAAGATATGCACAGGCCAGAGGCAGGACAGTGTGTGGGGGGTTGGTGGGTGGGGTGGGTGGGTCATGGAGGTTATGTGTGTGTGGATTTGAGTGTGTGTGTGTGTGTGTGGGGGGGGTGGGGGGGGGGGGGTATGTATTTCTGCTGCTGCTGCTAATCATAAGGACAGGTATGTAGGTATGTATGTTGTTACAATCCAGAAGTAGGCTAAGGGGACTTGCCCAACAACATACGTATGGTATGGTAGCCTGCACCTCTTCAGGTTGTTAAACAGGTGTTCAGGGTGTTAACCTACATGTTTAACCAATAACTCTCACCCACAAACACACACATGCACTCACACACACACTCATACACACATGCACGCTCACCCACAAACACTCTCACCCATAAACACACACATGCACTCACACACACACTCATACACACATGCACGCTCACCCACAAACACATGCACCCATGCACACACACATGCATGCTAACCCACAAACACTCTCACCCAAAAATACACACATACACTCATACACCCACATGCACGCCCACCCACAAACACACACACCCATGCACACTCACACACACACACACATGCACACAACCCCTAATAGGTTGAGACTGTGGCCATGCTGTCCCCCCCCCCCCCCCCCCACCCCCCCCCCCCCCCCCCCCCCCATCCCCCCCCCCCCCTCCCTATACACACACATGCCCGCTCACCCACAAACACTCTTACCCACAAACACACACATGCCACTCACACATGCACACAAACCCTAATAGGTGGAGACTGTGGCCTGCTGACTACCCCCCCCCCCCACCCACCACCCCCCCCCCCCCCCCCCCCCCCCCCCCTATACACACACATGCCCGCTCCCCACAAACACTCTACCCACAAACACCACAATGCACTCACACATGCACACAAACCCTAATAGGTTGAGACTGTGGCCCTGCTGACATCCCTCCCCCCCCCCCCCCCCCCCCTCCCTATACACACACATGTCCCGCTCACCCACAAACACTCTTACCCACAAACACACACATGCACTCACACATGCACACAAACCCTAATAGGGTTGAGACTGTGGCCCTGCTGACTCCCCCCCCCCCCCCCCCCCTCCCTATACACACACATGCCCGCTCACCCACAAACCTCTTACCACAAACACACACATGCATCACACATGCACACAAACCCTAATAGGTTGAGACTGTGGCCCTGCTGACTCAGAGGGCTCATTACGACAACACCGTTGCTGAGCTGGAAGATGAGCTGGGATCACTACAACTACAGTTACGCCAGAACACAGAACGGTCCACCAAGCTCAGGCTGCATTATGAAAAGTGAGTTATCTCGTGTAAAGTGTCACATACACAGACTCACACACATGCACACACTCACACACACACTCGCACGCACGCACGCCCCAAAACCTTCAAGGAGTGAGTTATCTCATGTGAAGTGTCACATACACACACTATCACCCACACACACACTCGCATACACCAAAGACTTCGAGGAGTGAGATGGCTCATGCAAAGTGTCACCATGCAGATTTCAATGTCCGCTGAACTGACAATAAGCATCCCCTGCACCGACCCTCATGATCTCATACCCACATGCCCATATGTAATGTTATGCAATGCCATGGTAATTTAAATTAATGGGGTGTGAAGGAAGTTGCCTTAATTGCACCGCAGGGACAAGAAGAGCCTTCAAAATCAGATCGAGAAGTTGAACAAGTCCCTTCAAGAAATAGAGGGCATCAATGGAAAGCAAATAGCTGAGCTGAGTGCACAACACAGCCAGCAGGTGGAGGATCTTGAGGCAAGCATCAAGCAGATGAACCAACAGAGGGTGAGTGACCAACAGCACTGTATGTTGTGGAGCTGTTACAGCCCCTAGCATAACAAGCAGGTGTAAGCAGATGTACCAACAGTGGTTGAGTGATGGGCAGCACAGTATGTTTTGGTGATTTTACAGTGTACAACACAGCAAGCAGGTAGAGGATCTTGAGGCAAGCATCAAGCAGATGGACAAACAACGGGTGAGTGACACTGAACATGTTAATTTTATAACTAAAACTTAAATATAAGATTTAAAAGCTAAAAGTTTAGCTTACTATGGGCAAAGCCCACAAAAAGCTAAAAGTTTAGCTTATTATTTTTTAAAATAAACCAAAAGTTAAAGAAATATCGATAGGCCAACAAGCACCAACACCTTTCTGATTTGATTCCACCCTTATTTGAAAGGGCCAATGGAATTGGAGTATTTAATAAATTATTTTCTGGGTTAAAATACCAACTAAAAAGTGGCCATTCTTTATCATCCTCATCATCAGCATCAACATCAAACCAACGTTCACGATAAGAAAAACAATAATTATTATTTCTAATATTTTTAAAAAGATATTTTGAATTTTGAAGACTATGTCTAATAATCTAGGCTCTCAAAATAGTAACAGTTATGTTGATTTATCGGATGGTAACTTAGTAGCTAAATTGAAAAAAAATGTGCCTTCTAAAGTTGGAATTACAAGATTAACACGTCGAATGAAACTTGTTGAGTATATTAAAGTTATATTAAAAAACACCGTACAACAAATCTTTATTTTTATCTTCCAATCATTTCTGAAGCACGTCAAAAAATTCGTCAAAATAATCTTTTTATTAAACAAAAATCGACAAAATTACTCGGTTCAAAAGTTAACTCTTTAATTAAAGAGAGATTTTTTCCCGCATTAAAATAAGGGCATTGGGGAGCCACTTTAAAAAGGGGGCTAAGGGGGCAGAGCCAGTGCAATCTTCATTTGACGTTCTTATTAAAAAATATTTAAGATCCACTTATATAACTTCACAAAGACAGTTATAGATAAAGTTAGAAAGTTTTACATAAAAAATGGCAAATTGTAATAAAAAGTTAGAAAGTTTTACATAAAAAATGACAAGTTATACTGTAAATGTAAAAAAGGTGGAGCCCCTCTTTTTTTAAAAGGCTATTACCAACCCTCACCCTCAGCCCTTTAGGATTACCCTAAAGGGGTTAGGGCTGAACCCTGCCCCCGATTCAGGGCTGAACCCTGCCCTATGGGCATTGGCCCCTTTAGCTTAATACAAGGGTGCTTAAGACCCCCCAAATTCGCAGTATGACTAGCAGTGTTGCGTGTGGTGGTATTGATACCAGCAGCATCGTTTGTGGTGGTATTGTAGCAGTGCACAACACAGCCAGAAGGTGGAGGACCTTGAGGCAAGCATCAATCAGATGGACCAGCAGCGGGTGAGTGGTCAGCAATGTTGTGTGTGGTAGTATTGTAGCAGTGCACAACACAGCCAGCAGGTAGAGGACCTTGAGGCAAGCATCAATCAGATGGACGAACAACGGGTGGGAGACCAGCAGCACTGTGTGTGGTGGTATTGTAGCAGTGCACAACACAGCCAGCAGGTGGAAGATCTTGAGGCAAGACTCAAGCTGATGAACCAACAGCGGGTGAGTGACAAGCAGTGTTGTCTATGGTGATATTGATACCAGCAGCATTGTGTGTTGTGATATTGTTACTATACTACATATACATACTACATATCACCATGTTACTATACTATACTGTCAGCACCACCACGGCCACATTACATCACGTCTCACCACACAAATCATTCACGAAGTTTATAGGGTAGAATAAAAAAATAAATCCATGCTATACATCCACCAACAGGTGGACGACCAGGAGAGCTATGAGAGGGCAAAGGCTGAGGCTGTAAATAGGAACAACAACCCACACCACCACCAGCATCACAACACCACACACCACCAGAACACCATGACAACACCAGCACCACAACAACACACAACAACACCAGCACCACATTACAACACACCATCCATACCATCCATGAGGTAGAATGCGAAAATAAAACCCACCCCAAATATTGTCCGACAGGCAGACGACCTGGAGAGCTATGAGAGGGCAAAGGCTGAGGCTGTCAATGAGGTGGACGAATGGTGCACGGGCGAGGTGGAGGCATACCGTGTGTACAGCACCAAGAAGACAGAAACTGCTGAGGCTCAAGCTGATGAATGGTGAGCACATGTGTGTGGGGTATGTGTATAGTGTGTTGGTGTGTGTGTGCGGGGGGGGGGGGGGGGGGGGGGGGGGGGGGGGGGGGGAGGGGGAGGGGTGATTGTCTGTAAAGGAGATGGACAAATGGTGCATGGGCAAGGTTGAGGCATACCATGTTTACAGCACCAAGAAGACAGAAACTGCTGAGGCTCAAGCTGATGAATGGTAAGCCCACATGCGTATAATGGTTGTGTGGGTGGGTGTGTAGTGGGTGGGTGTGGGTGGGTGTGTATAGTATGTGCGTGGTTGTACAGTGGTTGTGTGTGTGTGTGTGGGGGGGGGGGGGGGGGGGTAATTGGCTGTAAAGGAGATGGATAAATGGTGCATGGGCAAGGTTGATGCATACCGTTTGTACAGCACCAAGAAGATAGAAATGGCTGAGGCTCAAGCTGATGAATGGTGAGCTCATGTGTGTATAGTGTGGGTGGGTGTAGTGGGTGGGTGTGGGTGTATAGTGGGTGGGTGGGGTGGGAGGGTTGGGGGGGGGGGGCGAGGGGTAATTAGCTGTAAAGGAGATGGACAAATGGTGCATGGGCAAGGTTGAGGCATACCATGTTTACAGCACCAAGAAGACAGAAACTGCTGAGGCTCAAGCTGATGAATGGTAAGCCCACATGCGTATAAATGGGTGGGTGGGTGGGTATAGTGTGTGGGTGGTTGTAATAGTGGTTGTGTGTGTGGTGTGTGGGGGGGGGGGGGGGGTGGGGGGGGGTAATTGGCTGTAAAGGAGATGGATAAATGGTGCATGGGCAAGGTGATGCATACCGTTTGTACAGCAAAAAGAAAGCCATGAAAGATAGAAATGGCTGAGGCTCAGCTGATGAATGGTAGCCAGCGTGCGTATAATGGGTGGGTGGGTGGGTGTGTATCGGTGGGTCGGTTTTGATAGTGGGTGTGTGTGTGTGGGGGGGGGGGGGGAGGGGGGGTGGGGGTAATTGGCTTGTAAAGGAGATGGGATAAATGGTGCAATGGGCAAGGCCCTCTGATGCGAATACCGTTTGTGACAGCACCAAGGAAGATAGAATGGCTGAGGCTTCAAGCTGATGGAATGGTGTGAGGCCTACATGTGTGTATAGTGTGGGTGGGTGTAGGAGGTGGGTTGTGGGTGTATCGTTGTGATGCGGGCGGGTGGTGGGGGTGGGGGTGAGGGGTATTAAGCTGTAAAGGAGATGGATAAATGGTGCATGGGCAAGGTTGAGGCATACCGTGTGTAAAGCACCAAGAAGATAGAATCTGCTGAGGCTCAAGCTGATGAATGCGTGAAAAGGCATTGATGTAAAAAAACGATTTCTTGTCCATCTGCAGGAGGCAGCGCTACGAGCTAAAAATTAAATTAAAAAATTAACAATTATATCTCTAATTTTAATTTAGATTAAATTCAACCTTTCTGACTTCTTGTCCATGTACAGGAGGCTGCGCTACGAGAAGGAGATGTCCCAGAGAGGGGCGGTTGAGGACGAGCTGCAAGTGGTCAAGCGCCAATTGGAGGAGGTGGGTTCAAATGTCAATTGTCAAATGATTGGAAAAGGTGGCTTTAAACGTCAGATGTCAAATGATTGGAAGAGGTGGCTTCAAACGTCAGATGTCAAATGATTGGAAGAGGTGGCTTCAAACGTGAGATGTCAAATGATTGGAAGAGGTGGCTTCAAATGTTATATGTAAAATGGTTGGAGGAGGTGGGTACAAATGTCAAATTGCAAATGATTGGAGGAGGTGGGTTTAAATGTTATATGTAAAATGATTGGAGGAGGTGGGTTTAAATGTTATATGTAAAATGATTGGAGGAGGTGGGTTTAAATGTTATATGTAAAATGGTTGGAGGAGGTGGGTTCAAATGTCAAATTGCAAATGATTGGAGGAGGTGGGTTCAAAGTAGCATTAAATTATCACTGTACCATAAACTCAGGGCCCCCATCAGTACAATTATTGTTAGGGTTTCAGTTCATCAATGCTAATTCTTTTCAGCCCTTCCTGTCATGGTTGGGAAAGTATATAAGGCACTCGTCATCACCACCACCAATGTATGTGCAAGCTGGCAGGCCCATATGCCATGTACTCATGTATATAAGGCACTCGTCATCACCACCAATCTATGTGCAAGAAAGCAGGAAGGCCCTCATGTCATGTGCATTATATAAAATGAAGTAAACATTTAAATAAGTAGAAGATGATAGATTGCTAAGGAATTCTCAAAGGATTAGTCAAATAATAGGAGATAGGGAGGAAAACCAAAGGCACTCATCATCACCACCAATGTATGTGCAAGCTGGCAGGCCCATATGCCATGTACTCATGTGTATAAGGCACGCATCATCACCACCAATGTATGTGCAGGCAAAAGCTGAAGCTTCTGGTCTGAAGGAACAATTGCAGGCCAGTCAGCAATGCGCTGATGAGCGGCAGCAGGAGCTCGAGCTGCAGCAACAGGATTGGGTCAATCACAGTGAGCAGGTGCAAGAGGCTCATGCTCAGCAGGTGGGCAGGGTTGGAGGGGTTAGAAAGAGGGGTAGGTGCTGTTCATAATGGCAACAGGAGCTTGAGCATCAGCAACAGGATTGGGTCAATCACAGTGAGCAGGTGCAAGAGGCTCATGCTCAGCAGGTGGGTGGGGTTGGATTGTTGTGGGGTTTGGAGATTGGTCGAGGGGAGTGTGGTGGGTTGGAGGTTGGGGCTTGAGGGAATTCTGTTTTTCTGGCGTTGTCTTGGCGGCCGGGGTTGGTGCTGCTTGTTTCTTTGTCGTTTTTGTTCCTTGTTTTAGACATATTGTCAGATGATGTTCAATTATTCAACTGGAGATTGAGCAGCAGCAACATAATTTAATTCATTCACAGTGAGCAGGTGCAATAGTGCCCATGCTCCGCAGGTGGTGGGGTGACGGGGAGTGGGGTGGGTTTGTTGGAGTTGTTGTATCTGTGGGGTTGGTTTGGTGGTGGGGGGGGGGGGTGGTGGTCTGGGTTAGAAAGAGGGGTATGAGGTCATAATTGCAACTGGAGCTTGAGCAGCAACAACAGGATGGGGTCAATCCACATTGAGCAGGTGCAAGAGGCCTCATGCTCAGCAGGTGGGTGGAGTTGGAGGGGGTCCGAAGGGGGGTGGGAGGGGATGGGGTTGGAGGGGAGTGGGGAAGAGGAGTGGGGTTGGGGGTAGAGGGGTGGGGTTGGAGGGGGCAGAGGAGAGTGGAATTGGGTTGGAGGGGGGTGCATGGGTTAGATGATGTTCATAATTGCATCTGGAGGTTGAACAGTAGCAGCAGGGGAGGAGTGGGCGCAGTGAGCAGGAGCAAGTGACTCATTTGTAAAAGAGTGAGCAGATGCAAGTGACTCATGCACAGCCAGGGAGATGGGTTGGAGAGAGAAACCAAATCAACATCGCAAGTAAATATATTGAAATTGTATGTGGTACCCTGTGCCCACGTTCAGGTACAAATCAGTGTTTGGACAACCCAGCACCACACACACAAACACACACTCATCCAGACCCCCCCCCACCCCCCCCCTCCCCCCCCCTACCCCACCAACCCCCCCAAACCCCCCACCCCCCACCCCACACCCCCACACTTTTGACCCCACACCACACCACACACACACACACAACTCTGACCTCTCCGCACCACCCCATCCACCCTACCCAGCCAGCACACACCACAAACACATTCATTTACAAAGCCCTCATACCATTCATCAGCAATCATCTGATTTGGGGTTGACCCTTGTCTTTGACCTTCTCACTATCTTTTACACATAAGTCACTTGCCCCTGCTCACTGCGCCTACTAACTCTACTACTTCTACTTATACTCTACTCCCCGTGCTGCTACTGCTCAACCTCCCAGTTCAATTCTGAACATCACCTACGCCCCTCACCTACCACCCGCTATACCCCTCTGTTTACCCCATGTCCCATGCCCCCCCCCTCCATACCCCCCCCCCGCCTCAACCCCCCACCACACACACACCACCAACACAATGCACACTAACACCCTTACACCTGCACACGACTAACACACCCACCCACACGTTAAGGTTTCAAGCCCTCAAACCATCACAGTCACACTTGAGTTGTGTTGATCTCAGATCCACCCACCCACCACCCCTCCCACAAAACCCACCACCTCCCCCCCCCCCCCCCCCAAGCACACACACACACACACACACACACATTCAGGTGCAAATATTAAAAATGTATGTGGTACCCTGTGCCCATGTCAGTGTCAAGCCCTCAAACCCAGTCTCGCCATGGCAGCTTGAGTTGGTTTGAAGACCTCGTCCGGTTTGCAGCAGTTGGCTGGCCAATAAGGACGGCACATAGCCGCCTCAGGACAAGAGGATGCGTCAGTGAAAGCTTGTTAGCCATCTTGAATCACTGGCATGCTGATAGCCTCCTCACTATTAGTGAGAAGCTGCTGAGAAGCTGTACCAGCTTGAATCACTGGCATGCTGATAGCCTCCTCACTATTAGTGAGAAGCTGCTGAGAAGCTGCTCCAGCTTGATTCATTGGCACGCTGTAAGGCTCGTCACTGTTAGTGAGAAGCTGCTGAGAAGCTGCTCCAGCTGGATTCATTGACACGCTGTAAGGTTCCTCACAATTAGTGAGAAGCTGCTGAGAAGCTGCACCAGCTGGTATCATCAGCGTGCTGATAGCCTCCTCACTGTTTGTGAGAAGCTGTTGAGAAGCTGCTTCAGCTCAACCTATTAGCACGCTGTAAGGTTCCTCACAATTAGTGAGAAGCTGATGAGAAGCTGCACCAGCTGGATTCATTGGCGTGCTGATAGGCTTGTCACAAGTACTAATTATTTCTAAGGTTGTGATCAATAGTTACATTACATTGTCATAGCCAGGCCATTGTTGGCCCAAGCCAAACAATTGCGGTATACCCTCGTTCACCATTGTTGGCCCAAGCCAAGCCAAATAATTGCGGTATACCCTCGTTCACCAAAATCAGTGAAGAGGGTTGGGCATGGGTGCCTTCATGGTGTCCACTCATTCTCTCTATTTACGCATTCTGCATATGCGTGGGCTGTATTCAAACAGCCTCTGGGCTAGGGCATTTATTAGCAGCTTCCAGGCAGCTCCCTGAGCCAGCCAAGGTGCATTAGGTTTGGATGAATAGCCATTCAAGGGAGCTGCCTAGAAGCTATTGCTCATAGCTGAAAAAAAAAGCTATGGCGTGTGCTGTATTCAGACAGCCTCTTGGCCCTTCTGGTGAAGCCCTCCCCCCCCCCCCCTCTTTCAAAGGGGCTGGAGCCCCCCAGGGTTACTACTCAGTTGGTCCTCGTCTTACGGACCGACCGACCGACCGACTGACCATCCGTCTGACCAAGACGAAGCCTGACACATCAGCCAACGGTCTCGTAACTAACTCGCTTTTGTTGCCACCTGTCGCTCCTTCGCGGTCACTCTCTGCCAATTTTGAGTGTCGCATGCGACGCTGCATAGAACTTGTCCTCATTAGAGATGATGCTTATACTGATGCACCAAACGGGCTTCAAATTCGCATACGTGCATTTGTGTATTCTCTTAACCAAAATAGTTCAGAGACAGTATGAAAGATCATCATTGACAGTATGACAGGTCATCATTGATTCCACAGTATGACACATCATCATTGACAGTATGACAGATCATCATTGATTCCACAGTATGACACATCGTCATTGATAGCATGAACGATCATCATTGATTCCACAGTATGACACATCATCATTGACAGTATGACACATCATCATTGATTCCACAGTATGACACATCATCATTGACAGTATGACACATCATCATTGACAGTATGACACATCGTCATTGACATTTTGACACATCATCATTGACAGTATGAACGATCATCATTGATTCCACAGTATGACAGATCATCATTGATTCCACCTATTGATCTTCCCTAAGCTGCTTTCCAGTCTGGTTTATATTGTTGCAATGTCACCTTTAGTAAGTGATAACTGCCTCCTCTCCTCCCCTTTTAATGATTGAGTCACAACTCAAGTCGTGTTTGTGTACGTGCTTCTGTCTCTGTGTGTGTTAATGTTTTTGTGTGTTTCAGTCCAGCACCCCAGGGGTAGCCAGGCAGGCTTGGGGAACTTTATGTGTCACACATTACACATGTGTGTTTCAGTCCAGCACCCCAGGGGTAGCCAGACAGGCTTGGGAACTTTATGTGTCACACATTACACATGTGTGTTTCAGTCCAGCACCCCAGGAATAGCCAGACAGGCTTGAGGAACTTTATGTGTCACACATGCAATGACACATACGTGTGTGTGCATATGCAGTGTGATGTACATAGCTGTCCTGTGGTACACACATATTAGTGTGTTGTACATAGCTGTCCTGTATTACACACGTAGCATTGTGATATACATAAAGGAAGCTAACAGCTTGAAATGACTACCTCACAAGCCCATCTTGTAACTTATTAACTTGAACTTGGCTACATGGCTCCAGCCTGTAATGATAACACCTGGTCGGGCATGGTGCTAAGGGAGCCCGTCGTACGCGGGTGGGGAGCGGTCTCCTACCTCAACTGGACAAGCTACCATCGCGGCTGACAACGACCTGCAACGCTAATAGCGACCGAAGGGGGAGTCGAACGCCCGACTCTTCATCCTCAAGCGATCTGGTCTACCACTAGACCATTGTATATCACTTAATGAGGCTTCCCGCGTGTAACGTATTCTCATCATGAACTACCAAGACCAATATCTTCATTAATCATCGATAAACAGAGGGAGCTTCTCTTTGCCCTCCACTTCTCTAATGCACAGGAGTACAGGACTTATTGATGAACTTGAATTTGGTTACATGGCTACACCCTATCAAGGCTATTTGCCGTCTGTGGCAGTACCATCAACATTCAAACCAGTACCAATTTTCTTATCATGACATACCACTATACCAGCTTTAATCTCTTCATCTATCATCGATAATCAGAGGGAGCTTCACTCTGGCTTCCAGGTATCTACTGCACAGGAAGTACGGTAGTGATGAACTGCAAGTTGAACTATGTTACATGGCTCCACCCCGTCAAGGCTGTTTTCCGTTTGTGGCAGTAACATCAACATTCAAACCAGTATCATTCTTCTTATCATGACACACCACTATACCAGCTATAATATCTCAATTAATCATCGATAATCAGAGGGAGCTTCTCTCTGCCTTCCAGGTATCTAGTGCACAGGAAGTATTGAAGAACTTCAAGTTAAAATTTGGTACATGGATCCACCCTGTCAATAACGTGAACTTGGTTACATAGCTTCAGCCAGCAATCTGGCTGCTCGCCGTCTTCGGCCGTGAAATAAAAACATCCTGTCAAGGCTGCTCACCGTCTACGGTGGTAAACTAGTAACATCGACATTCAAAACAGTACCATTCTTATTATCATGACATCCCACTATAGCAGCTATACTCTCTTGATACATCATCGATAACAGAGGCGGATTATCCCTGCCTTCCAGGTATCTACTGCGCAGGAAGTAGTGAGGAACTTCAAGTTCAACTTCGTTACATGGCTCCACCCTGTCAAGGCTGTCTTCCATCTCCGGCAGTACCATCAACATTCAAACCAGTACCATCCTTCTTATCATGACATACCACTATACCAGCGGGAGTATAAAATAAAACGAGGGCACTACCCTAAATAACGAGAGCAGGGTGACCCCCTCCACCCCCCCACCCCCCCCCCCCCCTCCCCCCCCCCCCCTAAATAGAATACACCCTTTTGAGAAAAGCTTAGATGGATTCTGGGGGGTGGGGGTTACAATAAGGCGACAAAATGGCATCCTACAGAATTCCCGCACAGGGCTGGGCCATAACACCCATATCACCCATTTAACCCACCCACTCACCTATTAATTCACCAGCCCTCCCACCCATTCACCTACCACCCACCCCCAGAAGAGGTGTAAATACTTATTGCACGAGTCAAAGTGTTGCAATGGATGTTGACTGCCTCTGCCAAGGCCTACTCGTGGGTGGTCTCAGAATGTCATTTGGAGATCTGAGTAAAAAGTTAGAAAAAAACCTGAGGAGGGTCGCCCCCCCCCCCTAACTGAGGTGCTCAGAATGACCTGAAAATGTCTCATAAATCGCCATGTTACATGCCATTACAGCCCCATTATCAGAAAAAATCGATCGGGAGAACTAAATGTTTTGAGGCCTTGACACCTCCTGCCGGGAGGGTTAAAACAATCTCCTTATACAGTCATGGAAAAAGGCAACTTATTAAGATCCCCAAACTTTGTATTGCACAGTGCTGTACAACAGGGTACTTCAAATGGCCAAATTGACCAGCGCTTTAGTTCACTTCAAAACAAAAAACTGCGCTTTGTAGTGCAAACAGCGCAAAAATTGCTCGCAGCGCCCACAAGGGGTTGCAAAAAACTGCGCTTAGAGCGCAGAGGGGGTCAAAAAGTCAGCGCTCAAAAGCGCAAAAGCGCGCGCTTTGAATTACCCTGTTGTACAATAAATAATGTAGAGAGGTATGAAAATTAGGAGTGCTGGGAGTGCTCAGGAATATTCGTGTTCACGTTGGATAAAAGAGCTACCGGTATATAGGCCTCCCCCAAGCTATCCGAACCACCAAGTGACCACAATTATTGTTTGGAGGGCAGCTAATATTTTGCCAGCGATTCCCAGCCACTTTTTTCGTTTTTTTTTGAAGGAAAAAGGAGAAGGGTTATGCCGGTGGGGTCCTCATCCAAGTTGTGCCTTATAAGTTATTTTCTGGTGAAATAAGGATTGTTTAGGGTTAAACGACCTCTGTACGGGGCCCAGGACCCCGAAAAACAAAACTAGTTGGATGAAAAGTTCAGTTGATCCATCACGATGAATGTGTAACCAATGGCGACCTCGATTTTTCAGCGAGCAGCGAGATTTGACTTTTTGCGTCAAAAGGGCCAAATTGGTTCAGATAGCTTGGGGAAGGCTTATTATGATGCAAAGAGTACCACCTTGATTTTTACATACATGTAATAAGTGCTACCCCTAATTTTACGGACCCCCCCCAGGCTTCTAAAGCAAGCCATCAGCTACTAACTCGATAGTAGCTCCGAGCGCTACTACTCGTTAAGCCCCCCACCCCCCCCCCCCCCCCCCCCCCCCCCCTCACCCGCCACACCCGCCCACGATTCTTCTTATCCTTTCATTTGTCTTCTTTGAATTTGAGGCCGCTAAATTCTAAGGATGCCTAAGAGGTACTCTATACAAGTACAGCCCCTGAAGGGTGTTGGGGGCAGACAAAAGCTTTAAGGCAGTCGAAACCGCCGCCTGGGACGGCCTGGGCGAGCCTGGGAGGGCAGCGGCGTCCCAGGCGCCCCCGGGCGCCCCGGGATCCGTCTCCTGGTCCTCGCTATCCGCCCGGGACCCACCGCCCGGGACCCACCGCCCGGGACCCAACCCGGGACCCAACCCTGCCCACGCCAGCCTGGTCCCCTCTTCATCCGTTACTTCGTCACTTACAGGCCAAAGTTGCCACCAAACAAGCCCGCTCCACAGCTCCCGGGGGTTCTTCCATCTATCCGTTCCGTCTAGCCCAAACCAGAATCTCATACCCACTCACCGGGCCAAGCCACACACGGTCATGTCCGAAATAGATGCTTTGGTACAGTCGGCGGTGTCCACCTTGGCAGCTGCTGCGGAGGTGCATGACACTGCTCGCGGCCTCGCCGCGATTCAAGACGGCGAACTTAACTTTGACGTGCAGCTGTTGCACGCTGCTGCGGACAGGGTGAAAAACGATGCAGCTAAGGGTGAGAAAATACATGCCTAAACATGGTCATGCACGCACACAGCTCACACACCGCATGCACAAGAAGTGCCTGTATACATGCAATTCGACAATGCGGACAGGGTGAAAACGATGCAGCTACGGGTGAGAAAACTCATGCCTAAACATGGTCATGCTCTCACACAGCTCACACACAGCATGCACAAGAAGTGGCAGTATAAATGCAATTTGACACCGCAGACAAGGTGAAAAATGATGCAGCTACGGGTGAGAAGACACATGCCTCATCTTGGTCATGCACTGCACTCACACAGCTCACACACCGCATGCACGATAAGTGCTTGTCTACATGCATGCATGCAACTTGAGCTTGCGGACAGGGTGAAAAACGATGCAGCTACGGGTGAGAAGACACATGCCTCATCTTGGTCATGCACTCACACAGCTCACACACCGCATGCACAATAAGTGCTTGTCTACATGCATGCATGCAACTTGACATTGCGGACAGGGTGAAAAGCGATGCAGCTAAGGGTGCGACTGGAAGAAATGCGTGCCCAATCTTGATGATACACGAACACAGCTCACAGCTCACACACCGTATGCGCAAGAAGTGAAGCATGTGAAAGAATGCATTCTTGTATATATATATATGCCAATGCAGATAGGGTGACAAAAAATGCCTCTATGGTGAGAAAGGGAAGATGACTAGGGGTCGGCAATATGATATCATATTTTCATATGATATGATATCATGTCATCATATGATATCATATGATGCCCGCGGTCTGACTAGGTAACTTTGGCCTCGGGCATCATATCATATGATATTAAATCATATGATTTTTGTATTATATCATATGATATCATACTCGTCTTTGGTCAACAACGTATGATTTTCCGTTCCCTAAAGATAACACACACACGAGTGTCTGTATGCATGCTTGTATGCATGCTTGCTTGTTTCCAGTTCCCAGTTTCCAGTTTCCAGTTTCCATATAGCACCTGTATGCATGCTTGCTTGTACACATCCATTTGTTCAATTTGCCAGTGAAGACTGGGTTCCAAACGATGCCACTAAGGGTGGGAAAGGGAAGATAACACACACACAAGTGTCTGTATGCATGCAGGCATGCATGTATATATCAATTTGTTCACTTTGCCAATGTAGATAGGGTGACAAACGATGCCACTAAGGGTGGGAAAGGGAAGATAACACACACACGAGTGTCTGTATGCATGCAGGCATGCATGTATATATCAATTTGTTCACTTTGCCAATGCAGATAGGGTGACAAACGATGCCACTAAGGGTGGGAAAGGGAAGATAACACACACACAAGTGTCTGTATGCATGCAGATGCTGTATATATCAATTGTTCACTTTGCCATGCGATAGGGTGACAAACGATGCCACTAAGGGTGGAAAGGGAAGATAACACCACAACACGAGTGTCTGTATGATGCAGGCATGCAGTATATATCAATTGTTCATTGCATTGCATTCATAGGTGACACACGTGCCACTAAGTGGAAAGGGAAGATAACACACACACGAGTGTCTGTATGCATGCAGGCATGCATGTATATATCAATTTGTTCACTTTGCCAATGCAGATAAGGTGACAGACGATGCCACTGTGGGTGAGATAGGAAGAAAACACACACATGTGTCTACGTGCTTGAATGCTTGTGTATGTAAACCAAGCACTCATGCACCTGTCAACTAGACATATCACGTACTAAATCCACCTATACTCACCCACACACAGACATGTCAACTTCTAACACCACCACTCATACACCTACTCGCCCACTCTCCCTCCCAGTCGGACTGATGGTGATGCATTTTCAAAACCAAACCAAGCACTCATGCATCTGTCACCTACTAACTCCACCACTTATACACCTACCCACCCACTCTCCCGCGGGTTGGAGTGATGAGTGGCACTGATGGTTAGGCACCCTCAAAACCAAACCAAGCACTCATACACTTATCACCTAGGCAAATCACCTACCAAATCCACCTATACTCACCCACCCACAGACATATCACATTCTAACTCCACCTATACTCACCCTCACACAGACATATTACATTCTAACTCCAACTATACTCACCCTCACACAGACATATCACATTCTAACTCCACCTATACTCACCTCACACAGAATATTACATTCTAACTCCACCTAACTCAACCCTCACACAGACATATTACTTCTAACTCCACCTATACTCACCCCTCAACACGACTATCACATTCTAACTCCACCTATACTCACCCTCACACAGACATATTAATTCTACAATCCACCTATACTCACCCTCACACAGACATATCACATTCTAACTCCACCTATACTCACCCTCACACAGACATATTACATTCTAACTCCACCTATACTCACCCTCACACAGACATATCACATTCTAACTCCACCTATACTCACCCTCACACAGACATATCACATTCTAACTCCACCTATACTCACCCTCACACAGACATATTACATTCTAACTCCACCTCATTACCTCACACTCAACAGAATAATCACTTCTAACTCCACCTATACTCACCCTCCACAGCACATATTACATGCTAACTCACACCTATACTCACCCTCACACAGACATATCCATTCTAAACTCCACCTATACTCACCCGTCTCACCAGACATATATACATTCTAAACTCCACCTATACTCCACCCCACACAGACATATTCACATCTAACTCCACCTATACTCACCCTCACACGACATATCACATTCTAAACCCATATACTCACCCTCACCAGCATATTACATTTAACTCACCAACTCACCCAACAGCATATCACATTCTAACTCCACAAATCACCCCTCACACAGACATATCACATTCTAACTCCACCTATACTCACCCTCACCAGACATATTACATTCTAACTCCACCTAACGTTCACCCTCACACAGACATATCACATTCTAAACTACCAGCCATACCACCATCACACAGACATATTAATTCGAACTCACACTATACACCACCTCACACAGACATATCACATTCTAACTCCACCTATACTCACCCACACACAGACATATTACATTTCTAACTCACCTATACTCCCCTCAACACAGACATATCACCATTCTAACTCCAACACTATACTCACCCTGCACACAGACATATCACATTCTAATCCACCTATACTACACCCTCACACAGACATATTACATTCTAAATCCACCTAGACTCACCCTCACACAGACATATCACATTCTAACCACCTATACTCACCCTACACAGACATATACATTCTAACTCCACCTATACTCACCCTCACACAGACATATCACATTCTAACTCCACCTATACTCACCCTCACACAGACATATCACATTCTAACTCCACCTATACTCACCCTCACACAGACATATTACATTCTAACTCCACCTATACTCACCCTCACACAGACATATCACATTCTAACTCCCACCATACTACCCCTCACACAGACAATATTACATTTATTCTAACTCCACCTATACTCACCCTCACACAGACATATCACATTCTAACTCCACCTATACTCACCCTCACACAGACATATTACATTCTAACTCCACCTATACTCACCCTCACACAGACATATCACATTCTAACTCCACCTATACTCACCCTCACACAGACATATCACATTCTAACTCCACCTATACTCACCCTCACACAGACATATTACATTCTAACTCCACTAACTCACCCTCACACAGACATATCCACATTCAACTCCACCTATACTCACCCCACACAGACAATCACTTCACTCCACCTATACTCCCTCACACAGACATTATCCCCTACATTCTACCTCCAATATACTCACCCCCCACAGACATATCATTCTAACTCCACCTATACTCACACCTCACACAGAAGACACATGTATAACTCCACCTATACTCACCCTCACACAGACATCACATAACTCCACCTAACTCACCCCTCACACAGACCATATCACATTCTAACTCCACCTATACTCACCCTCACACCAGACATATAACAGTCAACTCACCCATACCACCCGCACACAGACAGACATCCACTAACTACCCACCTATATCACCCCTCACACAAGCAAACTCACACCATAACTCCACACAACTATCCACACCCACAACACAGCACAACCATTCAAACCCACCACCCACGCACACAGACATATCACATTTACCTCCACATCAATTACTCTCGCCCGCTCTCCCTCCCAGTTGGACTTATGTTGGGCACTGATAGTGAGGCACCCTTAAAACCAATCCAACCACTCATACACATACTCGCCTACTAACTCCACCACTTTTACACTTACTCACCCACTCTCCCTCCCAGTTGGACTTATGTTGGGCACTGATAGTGAGGCACCCTCAGAACCAATCCAACCACTCATACACATACTCGCCTACTAACTCCACCACTTTTACACCTACTCATCACTCTCCATCCCAGTTGGAATGATGTGGGCCACTGACGGGCAGGCACCATCGACTAAGGAGGCACGCATGCTCCTGTCACCTACTAACTCCACCAATACACCTCAAAACCAAACCAACCACTTATACACCTACTCACCCACTCTCCCTCCCAGTTGGACTAATGTTGGGCCACTGACGGGGAGGCACCCTCAAAACCAATCCAACCACTCATACACATACTCGCCTACTAACTCCACCACTTTTACACCTACTCACCCACTCTCCCTCCCAGTTGGAATGATGTGGGCCGCTGATGGGGAGGACCCTCAAAACCAAACCAAGCACTCATACACATACTCGCCCACTCTCCCTCTCACCTGGATTTGGTTTCTAATGATTTGTTTTATTTGCCTTTGATTCAATTTGATTTGATCGATTCGGTTTCTTATCCCTCTCAGTTGGAATGATGTGGGCCACTGACGGGCAGGCACCATCGACTAAGGAGGCAGCTTCATTGATAGACGTCATTGTGCAATCATCCATCATGATTATCACGGGCTTGCACTATGCCAGCCTGGCGGATGCTGGCCCCACCCTAAAGAAGTCCCTCAAGAAGGTAGCTAAGTCTGTAGCTGACAATGGCTGAGCTGCTGAAGCACCTGGTGAGTGGTGGTGTGGTGTATGTTTGTGTGT
>JACBWV010000469.1:1017052-1029552 GCA_013435795.1 Chlamydomonas sp. ICE-L | reverse complement strand
TGTACGGAAAGTCGGTGCAAGTCGGTTTACACTTCGAACGCCCATGGCAGTGGGTACGCGATGAGACCCCACCACGACACGAAACGACCCGCAGACACGACCACGACCACGACAACGGACCATGTTTCGTTTTATATATATAGAATTGTTTATATTATTTTGTGATCTTCAGATCTGTGTTTATGCTAGAGAGGATGATAGGCGGCACAAGTGGGTAGTTGATGGTTATTGTGTTGTGGTCTGATGGTGGCAGATGTGTAGAGACCAGCATATATATGATTTGATCAAAAGGCGGTAGTGGCATCTATGTATGATATCATACAATGGCATCATATGATATTGTATATAAATGGTAGGTCTAACTTTAGCCTGGGTCGGATGCCGCATCTATGATATCGTTTTTTTTGGCCTAACTCATGGAGATGCAGGGGGAAGGGGGCAGAGAGAGGGGCAGGCGCAGGGTTAGTGTGAATGTGTGTGAGTGTGTGTAAGTGTGCAGTGTGTGTGTGAGTGTGAGTGTGTGTTGTGTGTGTGAGCGGTTGTGTGTGAGTGTGAGGGGAGTGTGAGTTCTGTGTGTGAGTGTGAGGTGGGTGTGGAGTGGGGGGGGACTGTGTGTAGTGAGTGTGAGTGTGAGTGGGTGTGAGTGTGAGTGGACGTGTGTGTGAGTGTGTTGTGAGGTGTGTGACTTGTGAGTGTGGTGAGTGTGATGTGGTTGGTGTGAGTGTGAGTGTGAGTGTGGTGAGCGTTGTGAGCGGTGTGTAGTGTGGGTTGTTGTGTGAGTGTGTGTGCGGGTGTGCGTGGGTGAGTGTGAGTGTTGAGTGTGTTGTGAGTGGGAATATGTGTGTGTGCGTGAGTGAGTGTGTTTGAGTGTGAGTGTGTGGACGCGTGAGGTGGTGAGTGAGTGTGTAAGTGTTGGTGGTCCACATGATTGGCAACTGACGCTGTCGCCATAAATGCTGTTTTAGGATCCAAAAGAAGTTGTGGGCGCAGTGGATGCTTGTCTAACTCATTGGGGATGCAGGGGGCAGGGGGATGGGGGCAGAGATAGGGGTGGGGGCAGGTTTAGTTGATGTGTGTGGAGTGGGTGAGGTGTGTCATGGTCCCATGATTGGCCAAGTGAGTGAAGCTTATCAGCATGAATTCTGTTGTTCAGGATGCAAAAGAAGTGATGGGCGCATTAGAGGCTGCGTCAAACTCATTGTAGATGCAGGGGGCAGGGGGCAGAGATAGGGGCAGGCCAGGTTAGTTTGACTGTTGTGCGTGGGACGTGTCAATGCCCTAGCGCTGCTGTCCACCATGAAATTCGCTCGGATGCCAACCATCAGTAGGGATGCATCCGAGGGGTGTGTAACCTCATAGAGATGGCTGGGGGGCAGGGGGGGCAGAGGGCAGCAGAGAGAGCAGGGGCAGGGGGGCAGGGGCCCGAGATCGGGGCAGGGCGGCTTGGGGCCGCAGGGCCGGGACCGTTTAGTATTGAAGTGTGAGTGGGAGTGTCCCCATGCCTCGCCACTAACGGCTGCCACCATGACTTTCTGCTCCGGCTTGCACGACGTGCGGGGGCAGCGGCGGTCCTCCCTCCCCTGCGCGGAGCGCGGGCGGGCGCGCGGGCGGCGCGCCGGGGCGCGCGGCGCCGCGCGTCGCCAAGTTTGTAGGTAGCGCCGTTCCCCTCTACGGCTGTTGGGAGAGCAATAGTTCACCCACGGCTTAAAGACCCTGCCGCCCAGCCACACCCCTTCACTGCACAACCTTCCATGGATTCCCAAATAGGACCAGTGCACCTACACACAGTCACCCGAAGGACGTTGAAAGAAGCTAAACCCGTGCTGATGGGATGCATTGCCTCTGCTCCGCGAGAACATGATGGGGTTTCCTACAAATGCATATCTTAGGCAAAAGCACGAATGCGATCATGTCTGATGCGTGGAAAGTCTATTAAAATGGGACGGTGGCGCCCCATGGGTCGGGGTTCGTCTATGTTGAGGGAGTGTGACATCAAACCCGACACACAACAGAACGCGACACAAAACTGCCCCCCCCCCCCCCAGAATGCCTGCCAGTGTGGTGAACCTTCGAAAAGTGACCGTGTATGGTCCTGAACCGGAGGTGGGCCACATGGCTGGATCAAAACAGTCCCTACACAACTGGCTTGATAGGAGACCTCTCCACCACACCAGGAAGCTACCGACTGCCGATCAAGGGAAATAGTAGGTACACGTAGAACATGTACGTTGAGTTTAAATGGGGTTACGAATTAGATGTGTGCCATGGATTGGATTGGACAAGAGTTCCTTCCGATATTGTGATAAGAGAGACATTACCCACCACACGACACACTGCTGAAGCAGCACATCAAACCTGGTGTCTGAAATCAAGTTGTTTGATGGGTAAATGTGATGAAGCCCGGGAGTCGGACAAATTCCTTTGCTTGTGTGAAGGCACCCAACACTCCCAGTGGCAAGGCTGATGCGGTGTCGGTGATGATTTGTCTTATGGGTAATGGGTGCATCCGGGGCTGGGTCTAACTCATTGGAAAAATGCTTGCTGGCTGAGATGCACCCCCAGAGTTAGTTAAGCCAATGGTTTTTGCAGTTATATTAACTGTGTAGTGATAAAACACACGCCCTGCACTGCACATGTGATACACCCACACCCGTGCACTGCACATGTGATATCACCACCGACACGTGCACATGCACATGTGTGATAACACCCACAACCGCGTGCACTCGCACCATGTGATACACACCCTCGTTGCACTGCAAACATGTGTCTTGACGTCAGTGTTGTATGGGGTGAACATGTGGCGTGCACCACGCCGGCCTGTTGTCTATACGTCCATTGGCCATTCTGCCATGGTGAGATGACGAAGAGATGTAGCCATGGATTATGCCTATGTACTCTTTTAGCATTTGTGGTATGTGAATACACACACGTCACTCGCGCAATGTTTAATGGTCTTGCGCGACAAACGTGGTCTTGGGGTACTGAGGTGAGCACAGGGAGTGTACGCTTCATTTGTCTTGCTTGGTGCTTAGTGAAAAACACCCAACACTGAAGCACTCTGATGTGTTCGTTGGTGTATGTGGTAATGAGCGGTGAAGCCCGTCGAGTGTTGTCACGCTTCATTTCGCTTGTGTGTGGTGCATTTAAACACACCACACTTATCTGACGCCACTATGCATTGTGTCGCGGACACTAAACGTGGTGTTGTATGGGTCATGAGATGTGCCATGGATGGTACGGTTCCTTCGCTTTGTGTGTGGTATACCCACACCCTCCCACTGCTGATGTACAGTGACATAGGTTGTATTATTAGTGCGTCATCTGCGTAGCTTGACCACAAGCCCGGAAACCAGATTGTGGCGCAATGTGGGGAAATAGGGGGTCGAATTGGGGGGCGAAGTCCTGTGTTGTAAATGATATACACACACATAAATTCAAAAACCCAGGACCCCCCAAACACCAACCGCCAACCCAATCCGACCCAACCCAACCCAACCCAACCCACGCACGCACACACAGACAGACGGACAGACACCACCACCACCCACCCACAACAACCTACACACACACCATGCCCACCAACCAACAAACGCAGGACAGGACAGACAGACACCACCACCACCCAACCCCAAACACACACACCTACACACACACACAGCCCCCATGGACCACCCCCACCCCCAACACCACCCCACCCCACCCCCACACCACACGACAGACGGACAGACACCACATCCACCCCACCCCAATCACACACAGCCTACACACACACCCACCATGCAAACCAACCCCCACCCCCACAGACAGACGCAGAAGGACAGACGGACAGACAACACAACCACCACCCAACCCAACACACAACAACTAACACACACACACGCCATGCCCACCCAAACACACCCCACCCACCACAGACAGAGGACAGACACCACAACCACCCCCACCCCAACAACCACACAGACCAGACGGACAGACACCACCACCACCCCAACCCCACCACACACACCTACACACACACAACGCCCATGCCCCCACCCCACCCCACCCCCCACCCCACCCCACCCACCAGACAGGATGGACAGACACCACACCCCCACCCCAACACACACAGACAGACGGGACTAGACACCACCACACCGCCACCCCAACACACACACCTACAAAAACACCCTGCCCTGCCCACCCCACCCCACCCCACACCTACAAGACAGACGGACATACACCACCACCATCCACTTGACTGCAGCTCTGTGGTTGTGTTGCTGTTGAGAATGAGCTCAGCTGATGTTATCCCCATCCCCCCACACACCAGCCACCACAAACACATACCAGCACGCCACCACACCCCCATCAAACGCCCCCCCCCCCCCCCCCCCCCCCACCACACACCACCACCACAACACTTGGCTTGCGGCTGTGTGGTTGCGTCACTGTTGGGGACGAACTCAGCTGACTGTCAGTCCATCCATCCAACTTTAAGCGCCCTAGTGCGCACCACCAAAAACGCAAACAATGTCCATCAGCAACACCCACACAACTACCTCCATAAGATGCCCTTATACACTTATATCGTATTCATAAGTATATTTAGCCTATTCGGCTACGCCATGGCCGGCTAGACTATAAACACATTCACACATCCCGTGACTTTCTGTCTCACTCGAGTACAGCTATGAGGTGGCGTCGATGTTAAGGACGAACTCAGCTGAGTGTATCCCCACTCCAACGCCCTAGCCACCACCCCAGCCACCACACACACACACATACACACATGCCATGACTTTCTGTCTCACTCGAGTGCAGCTCTTAGGTGGCATCGATGTAAAGGACAAACCCAGCCGATTGTATCCCCCCTCCACCACACTAGCCACCACCCCAGCCACCACACGCACACACACACACGCACACCTCACACACAAACTCTCACCCCCCCCCCCCCCCCCCCCCCCCCCCCCACACACACATGCCCTGACTTTCTCTCTCACTTGAGTACAGCTATGAGGTGGTGTCGATGTAAAGGACAAACTCAGCCGAGTATATCCCCACTCAAACGCCCTAGCCACCACCCCAGCCACCACCGCACACACATAGACAAACACGTACACACACACACACCTCACACACAACTCCCCCCCCCCCCCCCCCCCCCCCCCCCAGACAGGCACACGCACACACACATGCCCTTACTTTCTCTCTGACTCGAATACAGTTCTTTGGTGGCGTTGATGTTGAGAACTAACTCAGCCGATTGTATCCCCCCTCCACCACATTAGCCACCACCCCAGCCAATACACCCACATACACAAATGCCCCCCCCCCCACCCCCACCCCCCACCCCCACCCCACCCCCCCTACACACTCACACACACGCACGCATGCATGCATGCCCTGACTTTCTCCCTCACTTGGCCGTAGCTATGTGGCGGCGTCGATGTAACGGACGAACTCAGCCGATTGTTTCCCCCCTCCACCACCCTAGCCGCCTCTCTAGACACCACCCTAGTCACCACCTCAGACACCACACACCCATACACATGCACACGCACACATACACACACCCACACACATGCCCTGACTATCTCCCTCACTTGGCTGCAGCTATGTGGTGGCGTCGATGTTGCGGACGAACTCAGCCGACTATCAGAGCAACTAGAGGCTGCCACTAGCGAGCTCTCCTCGGCTGTCCTCGGTAACTCCGCACCGCCGGGGAATGTGATTTCCTAGGCTCAAGGATGAAATCCGGCAATGGGGCAAAGCACTTTTTACAATATGTTGTGTCCATACGGTATTTAACGAACTCAACAGACTCTCAGAGCAACTAGAGGCTGCCACTAGCGAGCTCTCCTCAGCTGTCCTCGGTAACTCCGCACCGCCGGGGAATGTGATTTCCTAGGCTCATAGGGATGAAATCCGGCAATGGGGCAAAGCACTTTTTACAATATGTTGTGTCCATACGGTATTTAACGAAATCGACAGACTCTCAGAGCAACTAGAGGCTGCATCTAGTGAGCTGTCCTCTGCTGTCTCCGGGAACTCCTCGCCGCCACGAAATGTGATCTCCTAGGCTCATAGGGGTAGCCTCTTTCAGTGATTTACAATGGTCTAGTGGTAGACCAGATCGCCTGAGAATGAAGAGTCGGGGGTTCGACTCCCCCTTCGGTCGCTCTTGGGCGATGCAGGTCGTCGTCACCCGCGATGGTAGCTTGTCCAGTTGAGGTAGGAGACCGCTCCCCACCCGCGTACGGCGGGCTCCCTTACCACCACCTTTTTTGTTTTTTAGTTTTTTGACCTGCGCGCAGTGGTTAGCGTGATGGGCCCATAACCTATCAGCTTAAACACTTCAAGAGTGGAGAATACTCGCAGCGGTCAAACGCGCCAATCTATACACGGAGATGAGAATGGTTAAAGCACTGGGGGAACCCTCTTAAGGGAAAACACCAGTGGTGGGATCAGGGTATAGACAGCAGGGTCTAGACCCTGGTTAGACAGCGCGTGGCAGAAAGGACGCCAGGGGACGCTGCTCACGGGAAGCTGGCACTGTGTCACAGAGTGTGACACAGTACAGACAGAAAAGCAGTTACTATCTACAGCTATAGTTCTAAGGAAGTACAGTAGTAGTCACGAAGACATAAAACGATCGAGTGAAACGCAAAGGGAAAAGCACTTTTAACAATATATTGTGTCCATACGGTATTTAACGAACTCGGCAGACTCTCAGGGCAACTAGAGGTTCCAAGGCAACCACTAGTGAGTTCTCTTCTACTGTCTCCGGTAGTCAGGTAACTCCTGGCTGCCAGGAAATGTGATTTCCTAGGCTCACAAGGATGAAATCCGGCATTGTGGCAAAGCAGTTTTACCCGAATGAAAAACATTTCCAGATTTTTGGAAGAAGGGGTTAGCCCCATTAAAATGTCCTTTAGTTAGTCCGTCACAAAACAACATTTCAGGTTTACTGAAAAACATCAAAAGTTGAACATTCTATATTTTATATGAATTATAAGACTTATTTATATCGGACAACTTCTCACCAGAGAACATATGAGCATCGCAATTCACGAAAAGGAGCTCAGGTTGGGCCTAACAGCTACAATTGACGGTTTACAATTTGATTTTTGATTTATTTTACACATGTTTGGGAGCAGAATTGTCGTCAAAAAATCGAGGCGAAACATATAAGCATCACATTGGACGAAACATTCCCCTAGGGCACTAGCGCTATAATTAGCCCACGGACCCCGCCTCAGGGCCGTGCGTGGGGTAGGGGCGGGGGCAGGGGCAAGCCACGCCACCTGCCGCTGGCCAAAAACCCGTTCAGGAGGACGGGACATACCGTTCACGTCTGGGCTGGGCCGAAACATGCAATACCTTGTACAGATCCCGAAAAATCAACCAGACACCTGATTGGTCTAATTTTTCTTGCATCAAATTCTTAAAAATAAAGCCAATCTACATACATCCATAGCACTACATTACACAAACTTTCGATACTACTTTATCAACATCAACAACCCTTAAAAAACTCAAATTTTCGTCACTTTATAGTTTACAATGCTAAAACATCAATCGATTCAATGAAATGCAATTACATCAAATTCAATTAAATTAAATCAGATACGAATTCATAAAAAATAAAGCACTTAAATGCATTCAAATTACGTTGACTAAATTTAATTGGATGGAATAAAATCGAATTAAATAACACAACATTAAATAAATACATAAATTAAAATCAATTAAAATCAATTGAATTCATAATTAATTTCATTTAAGTCGGGACGCGCCACCAGGCGCTCTCAATAACAATATATCGTGTCCATACGGTATTTAACGAACTCAACAGACTATCAGAAGAACTAGAGGCTGCCACTAGTGAGTTCTCCTCTGCTGTCTCTGGTAGTCCGGTAACTCCTCGCCACCAGGAAATGTGATTTCCTAGGCTCGCCGAGGTAACAGAATTTCAACGAGCTCAGTTGGCTGCCAGAGCAAACCGAAGAGGTTGCAAGTTCAACATATTTGGCTACACCTGGACTATAAAATACATACTGAGTGTCCGCGCCCACCATTTTTGAGCTCTCCTTATGTATTCTGCTGTGTCCGGTCACTCCTACACGCCAGGGAATGTGCTCCCCTTGTCTCCTTTGCGTTTGCGTTCCTTGACCAAATGGCAACTTGAACTTGAATTTTGACCAAATTACAAAAAACAAAAAAATACAAGTTACAAGTGAATCAATTGACGGAAGGCACAATAGTAGACAGCCAATATACTTCTTAGCTAAGCTTAGCGAGCGGCGCTTTTTTTTTTTTGAAGTTGTGAAAGGACTTTCACCCCAGGAGGTGGGTCTCCCGACACAAACCAGCGACACAGAGGATTCAGTTTGAATGGTGGTGCCACTCCTACAATATGCAAAGTAGAAGACCTCCCGGTACTATGCACGCACCAGGATCGACCATTATGGGGCTCTTGGCACCTGCTACTTTTAGCTCGGGTTAAATTAATGGAATTTTGACGATCGAATGGACTTCAGATTTGCTCGCTTTATAAAATTTGTATCTGCTCCCCCTAGCTGGTTTGAACTGCTGACCTACAGATTAACAGTCTGGCGCTCTACCAGCTGAGCTAAGGGAGACATGATGGTCATCCAAATCTGCGTAAGACAAAACAGATCCCTCCAAATCTGTGTTACATTACGAAAGCTTGTTGTGCTGGGCTGAATTATAGTTTTTTCCTTTAGGGTTTATTGCAGCATATTCAGGTGCTCGTAGCACATGCCTTAGTTTTTTTTACTTGCTTCTCTCTTGTGTTTGGTGGGCTCGATTCTCTGGACACAATGCCTCCAGAATCCATCCCTTTTCCGCTCTCCTCTTTGTCCCGTTGTTGCCCGGTTGTTTGTTTGTCGTGTTGTTGTCGTGATGTCAGAAAGAAACCCTGCCCCTCACGAAGTCGTACACCCTGTGGCTTTGGACCACGCTCATTTTCGATTGAACGTGTACCTCCTGTAACCCAACAATCTCCCCCAAATTCCGCGTCTCCTACGAGACTTGTACATTTCAATTTTGTACACCTCCTATTCTCCCTCACTCGTTCCTCTGCCCTTCCCTCCCCGAGGCGTCTTTCCTATTTATCCTTGTCGAATTGAGAGCCAACGCAGGGAGGATGCCGACCACCAAAACGTAATTAAACTCTCCCTAGCAGGATTGACCTGCTGACCTACAGATTAACAGTCTGGCGCTCCACCAACTGAGCTACGGGAGACGTACAAATGCAAACCACATTCAAAGTAGATTTTATCATCCCAAATCTACATTTCAAAATTAAAAATTGTTTCACAGCTAGGACATGAGCCCCTTGTAATCTTCTTCTTCTGTTGAAAGTCCAGTCTGGAGGGCGGTATGGTCCAGACCCGGTGGTTAAGGCTTCGGCCACCGGAGTTCGAGCCCCGCTGCCGGAAGACGGCGGGTGGTTTCTCGAGTCCGACTGCAGGGCGGTGTTGTTTCACTGCTAGGACATGATCGTTTTTAATTAAATCTCGAAATTTTGAAATACGAAGCCCCTTGTTATCTTTCTAAGTCGTCCCTCTCCCTATAACAAAGTCGTCCAGGCTTCAGCGACGGGAGTTCGAGCCCCGCTGCTGGAAGACGGCTGGTGGTCCTTCCTCCTCCTTTTTGGGGGAGCCCCCCCTTCAAGGGGGCGGGAGCCCCCAGGCGTCTGTACCTGGTCTTGAGGTGATCTGACTTTCCGTGCCCACGTGGCAGCCTGGCAGGGGTGTGACGTCGCACCCGTTTAACCTAAACCCCTACCCTTACTGCGGAATCGGAATCGCCGCTACGAACTTGTTTCTCGTTCCTACACTACTTCGCGACTTGAAGTAGGTGCTTACGTCGGCAGATAGGCAAACCATACACCTGTTATGGTGATAGATCGAAAGCCTCGCGATTTGTTCAGGGTAGGACAATGGCCTTTCTGAAATGTGCTAGCAATACCGGAACTCTGTGTTTACCCTTCCGGTGCACTTTTTGTGCCATTGTGACAGATAACGATCCGTCACCTGCGCTACCTCGAGGTGGCGACGACTTCCCCGAGGAAGGGGAACTGACGTGACCTGTCGGACGGTTCGAACCGTTGACCAGGTCCGCGACCTTCGCGCGCCTTACGTCCGCGCCCTACGCGCGCCCTTCAGACTATTCGAGTACTCTGGAAGGCTAATTCGAATCAACGGGTTTATCGTTAAACCACGGGAGAATGTATGAGACTTAAGCCCGAAGCTTAACTCTCTAGGCCAGACAATTGAGAGGTTCAACTCCTTTCTCTCCTGATACTCCGTTTCAAGCTTAGACGTGTTTCACACGTTACATTTGGTTTCGGAGCCTGATCTTTTTTTCACGCTGGCCCCCCCACCCACCTATCCGCAGATCAACGCCCTCTTCAGTGGACCTTACTTTCCCGACCCTCGCTGGACAATGCACCCACCCACCCGCCCCGCTCCCTGAAACAGTGGTTCTCCTACCTCGAGGTTGCTATCCCGTCGGTAAGAACTCAGAAGTCGTAATGCCAACGTTGGAGCATCCAGAATTGATACTTGTTTCCGTTTGTGATGCCTGCCCTCGAAAGTCCCCCATTTGGACGGGTAATGATAATAAGCCAATGATACCATGCGCTATGCTTGTCCCTTGTTCCGTTGCAACAGCGAAATGCTCGTTCCTTGTTCCGTTTCCCGTTCCCACTCACGACCCGAATGTCACCTCCCATGCTTCCGCCTCTGGTCACGGGCCACCCCCTGGGCCCCTGGGTCCCCAGGACGGGCGTGAATCGACAACGCCTCACGACAGCACACCCTGAACTTGTAGCCTGCAGGTTGGGTCGAAACGAGCTTATCGGCATTACAGAACGCAAGGCCCTTGGGCTACTTTCCACCTTAAACTTCTTACGTTTAGTGAACGCACCTCCGGCTGAGACGGGGCTCGTGTCCACCAGAATATTCACCAGCAATGTGAACGTAGCTCGAGCTGAAACTGTTCAATTGGGACTTCGTTCAACTTCCAGAATTCCCCATGCCAATACGAATTCAGGTCCTTCGTAGGGACACCCCGTTTGTTTGCCCCATCACTCAGTGACTGGCGGCATCCCCGAAGTCCTCACGCGGACACTGCGAGTCTCACGCTGGACTCCTCGAGATTCAACAACGAGTCCATGACTTGGGTGCGATAGGGTTCGTCAGCCTATTTGTTTTTCCCCACGAATACTAGTACCGAAAGTCCTGCCGTCCGGACTCGCCATCGCCCCATCGGCCTTCATGATAGTCATTCCGAGATTTCATTGGCATATTCACCATCGTCTACTTGGAAGATCCTCTTCAGTAGCCGATGCAGAACACGAAGGAACAACCGAATGGTCCTCCAACGAGTGGAAGACTCACCTCTCCCTAAACGAAACAGGCATATTCTTCCAACCCGAACTTCCGAAATGAAGTATCTCGGCCACGTTCTCTCGAGGGATGGCAATCGATTTAACGAAACGCACGTCAAGGCAGTCACGCCTGCCCGACTCAGACCTGCTCGACGCAGGTACAACCGTTCCACTAAGGATACTTCTCGCTCGCTGCCCCTCTGACAAACATACCCTGGGGTTGGATCGCCAATTTCAACGCCGCTAAAACCCCTCGGTAAACGGAACGCCGGACTGCGGGGATCAGGTTTTGCGAAAATCTGGGCCCAAGAATGTCAAAGCGCCTTCACCGCCATTAAAGAAAAGTCTTACCCACGCACCTTGCCCATCCCGATCCACGTAAAAAGGCTCACGGGGCGTGCTCATTCACGAGGGTGGTACGTATCGTTCAGTATCGAACTGTTGCATCCAAGTCGCTGATCGTGGTCCCACATGGAAACGCCCTCAAGAGTCGCACCTTGTTCGCAGTCCATGATACCCAGTGATGCGGGCACCCGGAGTGCGAACGCAAGTTCGACTCTATCGGCCGTTATTACTGGTGGCCGGCGATGCGCCTTGATGTTAACCTCGACGTTCGATCCTGTCATTTGTGCTCATCGGTGAAGGCTTCACGCGAGCGCTGCCAAGGCACGCTACAACCGCTCCCTATACGTGGGCTTACCAAATCAGAGGGGTCTGAATCCACGAAGAATATACCTGGCCAGGTCCGTAACACACACACACAACGAACCGTACACACAACGAACACGACCCGAACACGAACCGGGACAAAACAGGGACTGATCACCCCTCATAAGTCTCCCTTCCGAACAACAGCGCACGTACGCTGCCCCTGAACGATGGCAATCCCGACCGCCTTACCAACTGAGACATATTGCACCCGATTGCTTAACACGAGTCGCTCTCCAACCTCCCGACACGATACTCCCTTCTGACAGCCCTCAGGCGGTGTCTTGGGTTCAACATGGGTCAACGCCTTGGACTGTGCGAAGCAGGTCTTTCCAGTGGCCCTGGATCGACAGCGCCCATACGCTAAACGACAACGACCATCGAC
>JACBWV010000469.1:957052-1012052 GCA_013435795.1 Chlamydomonas sp. ICE-L | reverse complement strand
TGAAGAGCTCGTGCTACGCATGCACGGCAGCTCTTCTTCCCAATTTTAGTGCGATGCGCGTAACTCGTGCCTCCCCGTTTCATGGCACGCATATAATCTCGTTTCTTTCGGTATCGGAGAAGTCGACCTTTTTGCATGACGTGGATTCATAGCGAATAGACGAACGCGATTCCTCATTTGCTACCGAAAACGAATTCAACGCAGTGTTGCTGAAGAACAGCGCATGCAAAGATTGATTAAAAGCCTGCGACGTCGGAGAGAAACCTTGTTCTGATGTACTTCAATTTCGGAACGCTTGGCAGGTTTGAAGAGGTCGTGCTACGCAAGCACGGCAGTTCTTCTTCCCATTTTTAGTGCAATGCGCGCAACTCGTGCCTCCCCGTTTCATGGCATGCATATTATCTCGTTTCTTCCGGTATTGGAAGAGTCGACTTTTTTTGCATGACGTGGACTCACGACATGCGAACGGACGCGATTTTTTGTTTGCTACCGAAAACGAATTAAGCTCAGTGCTACCTAACAAGAGTGCATGCAGAGATCGACAGACTGTGGTGCTTCGCAGTTCTGTGCGTAATTTTGACCTTCGAAAGATTTACAAGTTGTTCATGTTCATGCACTGTATACGCGATTCCTTGTTTGCTACCGAAAACGAATGCAACGCAGTGCTGCTCGAAAACGGTGCATACAAAGATTGGCCAAAAGCCTGCAATGTCAGAGAGAAACCTTGTTCTGCTGCACTTCAAAGTGTGCCACATTCGGAAAGTGTGCCACATTTGAAGTGTTCGTGTAGCGCAGGCACA
Source organism: Chlamydomonas sp. ICE-L (assembly GCA_013435795.1). Taxonomy (NCBI): domain Eukaryota; kingdom Viridiplantae; phylum Chlorophyta; class Chlorophyceae; order Chlamydomonadales; family Chlamydomonadaceae; genus Chlamydomonas; species Chlamydomonas sp. ICE-L. The sequence goes on along the minus strand of JACBWV010000469.1, from coordinate 1,011,252 downwards.
ACAGTTCTCCTTCCCGTTTTTAGTGCGATGCGCGTAATTCGTGACTCCTCGTTTCATGGCATGGATATTATCGCATTTCTTTCGGTATCGGAAGAGTCGACTTTGTTTGCATGACGTGGATGCATAGCGAACAGATGAACGCAATTCCTCGCTTGCTACCGGGAAAGAATTCAGCTTAGTGCTACCTAACAAGAGTGCATGCAAAGATTGATAGACTGTGATGCTTCACAGTTCTGCGAGAAATTCTGGTTTTCCAAATATTTTGAGCAGTTCATGTTCGTACTGCGCATGCAGGGCACGTCGTATTCCCATTTTACGTGCGATGCGCCTACCTCCTGCTTTCTCGTTTCGTGGCACAGTTTGTATCACAAGTCTTTCGGGATCAGAACAGTTCAGTTATTTGCATGATGTGTAGCAAGACGAGTACTCACAGCGGGCTGCCGAACGCGATTCCCTGCTTGCAACCGAAAACGAATTCGGTGCAGTGCTACCTAACATGTGTGCATGCAAAGATGGGCAGACAGCGATGCTTCACAGTTCTGCGAGTGATTCCGACCTTCCAAATATTTTGAGTACTTCATATTCGTCCTACGCATGCATGGCATGCCGTCTTCCCGTTTGACGTGCGATGCGCCTACCTCCTGCTTCCTCGTTTCGTGGCATGTACGTATTGTATCAGAGTTATTTGCGTTCCGGGACAGTTCACTTATTCACTTGTGATTTTTTGGACCGCTTACCAGCTTCTACATGATAGCTTCTTCATGATTTCCACTGAGTGTTTAGTCTGGTGTTTAGTAGTAGGCTCCTTCGTCGCCACCCCGTGAGCGTGATTGATTGAGTGGTGTTAACCTATTATGGGTTAACATGCCGTTCAGCTTATTCATCCCAAGCAATGTAGAGCTGTTTCTTTTGCACACTGATGCAAAATAAAAGACTGTTCAGTCTATGTCGACATCGGGTTTGATGTACAAACCATGATGGAGTTGTGCGCAACAACAAACTACTAACACGTTTTATATTCTTGATTCACCAGTTTCGACCAGGGCAATTCAAAGCGCGCGCTTTTCCGCTTTTGAGCGCTGACTTTTTGACCCCCTCTGCGCTTTAAGCACAGTTTTTTGCACCCCCTGTGGACGCAGCAAGCGCTTTTTGCGCGTTTGCACTACAAAGCGCAGTTTTTTTGTTTTCAAGTGCGCTAAAGCGCTGGCCAATTTGGCCATTTGAAGTACCCTGGTTTCGACATGGCTTCCACACAACGTTATATACGGCTCGCTACCAAATGTTTCATACACACAAAGGCACGTTTGTTTCATTACAACCTCAAACATGCATAACAAGTAACAAAAGGAATATGATATATGTGGTTCAAGTATACACAAGCTTTACCTTTTTCTTTTGGGGGGCTATGCTTGACAGCTTCTTGATAACTTCCTTTCCCTATTCTGGGTCAACACATAATAGGTTAACTTCACTCAATCAGTCACTCGGGTGGCGACGAAGGAGCCTTTTACTATTGATTCACCTCTTCAATTCAAACTCAAATTCAAAAATGATACACCTCTTCAATTCGAATTTAATTCAAAATTGATTCACCTCTTCAATTCAAACTCAAATTCAAAAATGATACACCTCTTCAATTCAAATTTAATTCAAAATTGATTCACCTCTTCAATTCAAACTCAAATTCAAAATTGATACACCTCTTCAATTCAAATTTAATTCAAAATTGATTCACCTCTTCAATTCAAACTCAAATTCAAAAATGATACACCTCTTCAATTCAAATTTAATTCAAAATTGATTCACCTCTTCAATTCAAACTCAAATTCAAAATTGATACACCTCTTCAATTCAAATTTAATTCAAAATTGATTCACCTCTTCAATTCAAACTCAAATTCAAAATTGATACACCTCTTCAATTCAAATTTAATTCAAAATTGATTCACCTCTTCAATTCAAACTCAAATTCAAATTCAAAATGATTTCACCTCTTCGATTCAAATTTAATATTCCCCGTTTGTTTCAACCCTTTAAATATGTTTCCAGGAATGATGTACACTGCCTACCCAACACAGAAAAAACAAATCCAACCCTCCATCCACGTTCTTCTAGGATCACCTCTTTAAATATATTTACAGACACAATGTACACTACCTTCCCAACGACACAGAACAACTAAATCCACCACTCCATCCACGCTTATCTAGGACCACCTCTTTAAATATGTTTCCAGACAGTATGTACACTGCCTTCCCATCAACACAGACATCAAGTTCTATGCAGCGTCGCAAGCGACGCTAAAAATTGTAGAGTGTTCGCAACGGAGCGACAGGTGGCAACGGAAGCAAGTTAGTTACGAGACCGTTGGCTGATGTGTCAGGCTTCGTCTGGGGGGGGGGGGGGGGGGGGGGGGGGGGGGGGAGGCGGTCAGACAAACGGAAAACGGGGTAACCCTGGGGGCTCCTGCCCCTTTGAAGAGGGGGCTCCGTAAAAAAATAAATCCGCCCCTCCATCCACGCTCGTCTAGGATCACCTCTTTGAATATGTTTCCAGACATGATATACACTTCCGTAAAACAAATCACCTCTTCAATTCAAATGCATTATTTCCCGTTTGTTTCACCTCTTTAAATATGTTTCCAGGCATGACATACACTGCCTAACCATCAACACATACAAACCAAATCCATCCCTCCATCCACGCTCATCTAGGAGCACCTCATTTAAAGATGTTTCGAGACATGACATACACTACTTAACCATCAACAAATAAAAACTAAATCCACCTCTCCATCCACGGTCATCTAGAATCACCTCTTTCAATATGTTTCCAGACAGGATATACACTTCCTTCCCATCAGCATTGCACACGCTGCCCTCAAGCTTGCCTCGCTCCTGAAGCTTGCCATGGCATGGTCTTATATAAAGCACTGCAGACGAACCTGCCAGAGCATATGCAGAGTTTCTTGTTAGACTAGCACAATTAGTCTTGTTAGATGTACACTATTCAGTAGATTTGCCCTAATCTAAACTGTACACCATCCTGAAGCCTGCCATGGCATGGTCTTATATTAAGCACTGCAGTCGAACCTGTGAGAGCACAAGCAGAGTTGCTGTTATCCTAGCACCATAAGCATTATAAGATGTATCTATTAGTATTATTATATTTGCCCTATTCTATACCGTACTCCATACTGAAGCTGTCAATGACATTGTGTTATATCAAGCACTGCAGTCGAACCTGTAAGAGCATACGAAACGTTGTCATTAGATTTGCAGTCGAACCTGTAAGAGCATACAAATCGTTGTCATTAGATTAGCACTATTAGTAACTAACTAGATGTACACTATTCAGTAGATTTGCCCTAATCTATACTGTACACCATCCTGAAGCCTGCCATGGCATGGTCTTATATTAAGCACTGCAGTCAAACCTGTAAGAGCAAACGAAACGTTGTCATTAGTTTAGCACTATTAGTATAACTAGATGTACACTCTTTAGTAGATTTGCCCTATTATATACTGCACACCATCATGAAGCTTGCCATGGCGTGGCCTTACATAAAGCACTGCAGTCGAACCTGTGGGAGCATAGTCAGAGTTGCTGTTAGAATAGCACTATTATTATTATTATTATTATTATTATTATTATTATTATTATTACTACTACTACTACTATTATTATTATTATTATTATTATTATATGTACAGATTTGCCCTATTCTATACCGTACACCACCAGGAAGCTAGCCATGGCATGGCCTTGCATTAATAACTGCACTTGAACCTGTGAAGGCAGAGTTGCTGTTATACTAGTCAGGGTACTTCAAATGGCCAAATTAGCCAGCGCTTTAGCGCACTTGAAAACAAAAAACTGCGCTTTGTAGTGCAAAAAGCAAAAACATTGCTTGCTGCGCCCACAGGGGGTTGCAAAAAACTGCGCTTAAAGCGCAGAGGGGGTCAAAAAATCAGCGCTCAAAAGCACAAAAGCGCGCACTTTGAAGTACCCTTATACTAGCACCATAAGTATTATTATATGTATCTATTAGTATTATTAGATGTGCCCTATTCTATACCGTACACCATACTGAAGCTATCAATGGCATGGCCTTACAGTAAGAACTGCAGCCAAACCTGCGAGGGCATGGGCAAAGTTGACATTCTATTGACACTATAAGCAGTATTAAACTTCAACCACTGTACACTGTTTACTAGATTAACACAATTTGTAGAACTTCAACCACTGTACACTGTTTACTAGATTAACTCAATTTGTAGAACTTCAACCACTTTACACTGTTTACTAGATTAACTCAATTTGTAGAACTTCAACCACTGTACACTGTTTACTAGATTAACTCAATTTGTAGAACTTCAACCACTGTACACTGTTTACTAGATTAACTCAATTTGTAGAACTTCAACCACTGTACACTGTTTACTAGATTAACTCAATTTGTAGAACTTCAACCACTGTACACTGTTTACTAGATTAACTCAATTTGTAGAACTTCAACCACTGTACACTGTTTACTAGATTAACTCAATTTGTAGAACTTCAACCACTGTACACTGTTTACTAGATTAACTCAATTTGTAGAACTTCAACCACTGTACACTGTTTACTAGATTAACTCAATTTGTATTTTCTCTCTCCTTTACGCCATCCTGAAGGTTGCCTTCTGGGGGGGTAGGGTTTAGGGTTTAGGGGTTTTAGGGTTATGGTTAAAAAACAACTAAACCCTAAAAAACTCCAAAACCATCCCCAGCAAAGCACTTTCAAGTTGCATTACCTGTGGTGGCGTTCGAAATGGTGATTTTGCCATGCACCTCCACCCACATATCTCCTCGTATGAGACCATGCATCATACCCCCCCCCCCCCCCCCCCCCCTCCCCCCTCCTCCTCCTCCCTGCCCCTCCTCCACCCATAAATCCCCACCGACATCCCAACCCATCGATTCCTAGCTCCAAATCCATTCCCAGCCCATTGATTCCTAGCTCCAAATCCATTCCCATCCCATCGATTCCTAGCTCCAAATCCATTCCCAACCCATGGATTCCTAGCTCCAAATCCATTCCACCCATCGATTCCCTAGCTCCAATCCATTGCCCAACCCAATCAATATCCTACTCCAACATCGCATTCCCATCCTCCCATCAATTCCTAGCTCCAATCCATTCCCAACCCATAGATAGATTCCTAAGCTCCAATATTTCCAACCCCTAGAATTCTAGCTCCAAATCCCTTCCCAACCCTAGATTTCCCTAGCCCAATCCATTCCCAACCCTCGATTCCTACGTCCATCATTCCCAACCCTAGATTCCTAGCTCCCAAATCCCTTCCCAACCATCATTCCTAGCTCCAAATCCTTCCCCAACCCATTGTCGATTCCTAGCTCCAAACCATTCCCACCTAGATTCCCTAGCTCCAAATCCATTCCCAACCCTCAATTCCAGCTCCAAATCCTTTCCCATCCCATCATTCCTAGCCCACATCCATTCCCACCCATAGATGCCTAGTCCAAATCCATTTCCAAACCCATAGATTCCTAGCTCCAAATCCATTCCAACCCATAGATTCCTGCTCAAATCCATTCCCAACCCATCGCTTCTCGCTCAAATCCATTCCTCCCAACCCATAGATTCCTAGCTCCAATCCATTCCCATCCCAGTCATTCCTAAGCTCCAAATCCATTCCCATCCATCAATTCTAGCTCCAAACCATTCCCAACCCATGATTCCTACTCCAAATCCATTCCCAACCCATATTCCTACTCCAAACCATTCCCAACCCTAGATTCCTAGCTGCTCCAATCCTTCCCATCCCATCGATTCCTATCTCCCAATCCTTCCCATCCCAGCAATTGCCTACTCCAAATCCATCCCAAACCCATAGATCCTAGCTCCAATCCATTCCAACCCAACATCGATTCCTAGCTCCAATCCTTCCACCCCATCGATTCCTACTTCCAACTCCATTCCCAACCCATAGATCCACTGCAAATCCATTTACCAACCCATAGATGTTCCTAGCTCCAAATCCATTCCCAACCCATAGATTCCTAGCTCCAAATCCATTCCCATCCCATCGATTCCTAGCTCCAAATCCATTCCCATCCCATCAATTCCTAGCTCCAAATCCATTCCCAACCCATAGATTCCTAGCTCCAAATCCATTCCCAACCATAGATTCCTAGATCGCAATCATTCCCAACCCATGATTCCTAGCTCCAAATCCATTCCCATCCCATCAATTCCTAGCTCCAAATCCATTCCCATCCCATCAATTCCTAGCTCCAAATCCATTCCCAACCCATAGATTCCTAGCTCCAAATCCATTCCCAACCCATAGATTCCTAGCTCCAAATCCATTCCCAACCCATAGATTCCTAGCTCCAAATCCATTCCCATCCCATCGATTCCTAGCTCCAAATCCATTCCCATCCCATCAATTCCTAGCTCCAAATCCATTCCCAACCCATAGATTCCTAGCTCCAAATCCATTCCCAACCCATCGATTCCTAGCTCCAAATCCATTCCCAACCCATCGATTCCTAGCTCCAAATCCATTCCCAACCCATAGATTCCTAGCTGCAAATCCATTCCCAACCCATAGATTCCTAGCTCCAAATCCATTCCCAACCCATAGATTCCTAGCTCCAAATCCATTCCCATCCCATCGATTCCTAGCTCCAAATCCATTCCCATCCCATCAATTCCTAGCTCCAAATCCATTCCCAACCCATAGATTCCTAGCTCCAAATCCATTCCCAACCCATCGATTCCTAGCTCCAATCCCATTCCAACCCTAGATTCTAGCTCCAAATCCAATTCCCATCCCATAGATTCCGAGCTGCAAATTCCATTCCCAACCCATAGATTTCCTGCTCCAAAATCCTTCCAACCCATAGATTCCTGCTCCAAATCATTCCCAACCCATAGATTCCCTACTCCATCCAGTCCCAACCCATCGATTCCTAGCTCACCAATCCTTTCCCACCCATAGATCCCTAGCTTCCAAATCCATTCCCATCCCATCGATTCCCTAGCTCCAAATCCATTCCCATCCCATCAATTCCTAGCTCCAAATCCATTCCCATCCCATCAATTCCTAGCTCCAAATCCATTCCCAACCCATAGATTCCTAGCTCCAAATCCATTCCCAACCCATAGATTCCTAGCTCCAAATCCATTCCCAACCCATAGATTCCTAGCTCCAAATCCATTCCCAACCCATCGATTCCTAGCTCCAAATCCATTCCCAACCATAGAGGCCTAGCTTCCAAATCCCTTCCACCATCAATTCCTACTTCAAATCCATTCCCAATCCATCAATCATAGCTCCAATCCATTCCCACCCATATATTCCTAGCTCCAAATCCTTGCCATCCCATCGATTCCTAGCTCCATATCCAATTCCCATCCCAATCAATTCCTAGCTCCAAATCATTCCCAACCATAGATTCCTAGCTCCAAATCCATTCCCAACCCATAGATTCCTAGCTCCAAATCCATTCCCAACCCATCGATTCCTAGCTCCAAATCCATTCCCAACCCATAGATCCCTAGCTCCAAATCCATTCCCATCCCATCGATTCCTAGCTCCAAATCCATTCCCATCCCCAGCAAAGCACTTTCAAGTTGCATTACCTGTGGTGGCGTTCGAAACAGTGATTTTGCCATGCACCTCCACCCACAGATCTCCACGTATGAGACCATGCAAGGTGACCTCAGCTTTGTTCCATCGGTACTCTTCCTTGTGATGACGTAAGTGTAACACCTCACAGCCATTCAGGGTAGAAGTGATGGATGTACCCCAGAACTTCGTCTGCAGGTGGATGCCAACAATTTTGAATTTTGAATTTTGAATTTTGAATTTTAATTTTTGAAAAATGGAAATATGAATTATGAATCCCAATATATGAGATACTTAATACGAGTATGGATGATTATGGGATAAATGAAAGGATTGTTTGTTCTTTTGAGCTATGCATGATGCCTTATGGGCTTATGAGCTATTGTTCCTTTGGGCTATACATGATGAGACCATGGGCCTTTGGGCTATTCTTCACTTGGGTCTATACATGATGAGACCATGGGCCTTTGGATTCTTCAACTTGGGCCTTGGGTCCTATAAATGATGAGAACCAATGGGCCTTTGGGCTATTCTTCACTTGGGTCTATACATGATGAGACCATGGGCCTTTGGGCTATTCTTCACTTGGGTCTATACATGATGAGACCATGGGCCTTTGGGCTATTCTTCACTTGGGTCTATACATGATGAGACCATGGGCCTTTGGGCTATTCTTCACTTGGGTCTATAAATGATGATACCATGGGCCTTTGGGCTATTATTCACTTGGGTCTATACATGATGAGACCATGGGCCTTTGGGCTATTCTTCACTTGGGTCTAAACATGATGATACCATGGGCCTTTGGGCTATTCTTCACTGGGTCCTATCAATGATGATACCATGGCCTTTGGGCTATTCTTCACTTGGGTCTATACATGATGAGACCATGGGCCTTTGGGCTATTATTCACTTGGGTCTATAAATGATGATACCATGGGCCTTTGGACTATTCTTCACTTGGGTGTATACATGATGAGACCATGGGCCCTTTGGGCTAATTCTCACTTGGTCCTAAACATAATAACCATGGCCTTTGGGCTAATTCTTACTTTGGGTCTATACATGATGATACCATGGGCCTTTGGGCTATTCTTCACTTGGGTCTATACATGAGGAGACCTTGGGCTTCAGCATGACTTGGCTACCTTACAGCCACCCAGGGAGGCACAACTCATGAATTATACCCCATCCCCAGAACTTACCTTCTAGTACAATTACTATTATTATTTGATTTGAGGTTGGCTGTTTACAAACGTCACAAATGTCTCAGTTCACAAATGTCACAGTTCATAAATGTCACAGTTCACAAATGTCACAGTTCGCACATGTCACAGTTCACATAGATCACAGTTCGCACATGTCACAGTTCACATATGTCACGGTTCACAAATGTCACAGTTCAAACATGTCACAGTTCACAAAAGTCACAGTTCGCATACGTCACAGTTCACAAATGTCACAGTTCACATATGTCACAGTTCTCATATATCACAGTTCACATATGTCACAGTTCACAATAGTCACAGTTTGCATATGTCACAGTTCACAAATGTCACAGTTCACAAATGTCACAGTTCACACATGTCACAGTTCACAAATGTCACAGTTCACAAAAGTCACAGTTCGCATATGTCACAGTTCACATACGTCACAGTTCACACATGTCACAGTTCGCATATGTCACAGTTCACAAATGTCACAGTTCCTGAAGGTCAGGTGGCAAGCTGCCTTGATTTCCTTGCTTTGTTATTTTTTGTTATTTTTTTGAAGTTGTTGTTACATCTAGTACAAAGTTTGTTCCGGATCTTGTGAAGTATGGATTTGATTATGAGGAAGACGATTTCAGGTTGGCAGTTTACAAATGTTTGTTCATGTGGCTTGGCCCACCTTGGCTAGAAGCTCTCCTTGTGCTGACCATGCCCCCCCTCCACCCCAGCTCTCCTTAGCTTCAAGCTGCCTTAATTTTTTTGTTTTGTCATTTTTTTGTTATTTTTTTTGAAGTTGTTGTTACATCTAGTTCAAATTTGGTATCGGATCTTGTGCAGTATGGATCAATTTATTCGGAGGTTGATTTGAGGTTGGTAGTTTACAAGTGTTGGTCAGGTGGCACACCTTGGCTTTAAGCTCTCATCAGCTTCAAGGTGCATTGATTTGCTTTTTTTGTTATTTGTTTTAAAGTTGTTGTTATATTTAGTTAGTTAGTCAGTTAGTTAGTTAGTTAGTTAAATAGTTAGTTAGTTAGTTATTTAGTTAGTTAGTTATTTATTTAGTTATTTAGTTATTTAGTTAGTTACCTAGTTCGCTCAGTTGTTAGTTCGTTAGTTCAGTTCGTTCGTTCGTTTCGTTCGTTTATAAGTTAGTTATCTTCGTTCGTTATTTGTTAAATAGTTAGCTAGTCCGTTAGTTCGTTAGTTCGTTAGTTCACAAATGCCGCAAATGCCACAGTTCACAAATGTCAGGTGGCTTGGCCCACCTTGGCTTGAAGCTCTCCTTGTGCTGACCATGCCCCCCCTCCACCCTCCGCCGCGTAAACAGACACAGACGGTTGAGTTGACACTTGCTCAGCAACAAACCTGCAATTGCATGCATGTATGGTGCTGTTGTATGCATGTATGTTGTTGCTGGTTGCATGTTTGTTGTTGTTGGTTGCATGTATGTTGTTGTATGAAATTGCATGCATGCATGCATGCATGCATGTTGTTGTTGTTGTTGTTGTTGTATGCATGTATGTTGTTGTTGTTTGCATGTTTGTTGTTTTATGTAAATACAAGCATGTATGTTGTCACATTCCGGGGGTAGACCAAATAGGCTAAAGGGACTTGTCCAGCCATAACTGGAGCAGTGATTTTTGGCAGAGCCCCCCCTTCTAGGTGGCGGGGCCCCCCAGGGTCATCCCCGTTGTCCGTTTGACGAACCGACGACCGATACAAAGCCTGACACGTCAGTTAACGGTCTCGTCTCAACTAACTGCCTTTGGTCCACTCGATTCCGTTGCCAACAATCTCCGCCAATTTTTTCCGTGTCGCTTGCGACGCTGCCTAGGACTTGTTTTACGGATTTGGGCCTAAACTCTAATAATCGGTCTGCACGATGCCCAGGTCTGGGTTTGAGGAGATGAAAAGATTAATAATCGGTCGGCTCGATTTTGCTTACATTCTGGCTCAACCAATAAACGAATGTATCGTTCACATCTGATACACACCCCTGATGTAATGGGTTTTTTTGCTTTGTGGGTGCTTTTTCTTTTTGTTTAAAGCACAGAGTCTCATACACCCTCGCGGTGTCAAATAGACTTTAACATGTAATGTAATGTAATGTAATGTAATGTAATGTAATGTAATGCAATGTAATGTAATGTAATGTAATGTAATGTAATGTAATGTAATGTAATGTAATGTAACATCTAGACATAAGGTGTATGAGCCATTTGGGTTTTACTCAACCTGAGTTAGGGGAAGGTAGGAATGGGACCTCCAATACCTGGATATCCAAAGAAATGTATAAAACCCATCAAAGTTTTAGGATTTCAGGGTTTTCCAATACACGAATTAACAAATAACAAAATTGCCATAGGCAGTGGCCTACCAGTTCCTAACAAACACACATTGTGCAGTCGCCCTGAATTATCCCCAAAAGGCAATAGGATAATGTGCTGCAATGCTAATTTCATTGGAAACACATATGAACTCTCAAAAACATTATCTGACATGTGGTTGTGCAAATCTCAGAAAAGGATAGCTTAAGCGATGAGTGATTGAATTGCACGGTGCTGGGCTATCTGCCACTCAAACTGGGGTGGTCAAATTATTGTAACCTGGGTAGCCTACATGTAGCTGAATTGTGACCTGAATGTAGCCTGCGTATTGACCTGCATGTAGCTGAATTGTGACGTGAATGTAGCCTGCGTATTGACCTGCATGTAGCTGAATTGTGACCTGAATGTAGCCTGCGTATTGACCTGCATGTAGCTGAATTGTGACCTGAATGTAGCCTGCGTATTGACCTTCATGTAGCTGAATTGTGACCTGAATGTAGCCTGCGTATTGACCTGCATGTAGCGAATTGTGACCTGAATTTACCTGCGTATTGAACCTGCATGTATCTGATTGTGACTGAAATGTATCCCTCGTATTGACCCTGCTGTACTGAATTGTGGGACCTGAATGTAGTCTTGCGTATGACCTGCATGTAGCTGAATTGTGACCTGAATGTAGCCTGCGTATTGACCGGCATGTATCTGAATTGTGACCCTGAATTGCCCTGCGTATTGACCTGCTGTAGCTGATTGTGACCTGAATGTAAAGCCTGCGTATTGTCCTGCATGTAGGTGAATTTGTAACCTGAATGTAGCCTGCGTATTGACCTGCATGTAGCTGAATTGTGACCTGAATGTAGCCTGCTTATTGACCTGCATGTAGCTAAATTGTGACCTGAACTGTAGCTTGCTTATTGACTGCATTTAGCTGAGTGTGATCTGAATGTAGCTGCGTATGACCTGCATGTAGCTAATTGTGACTGAATGTAGCCTGCGTAATTGACCGCTGCCAATGTAGCTTGAATTGTGACCTGAATGTTAGCCCCCAGCTCTGAGAAGTATTGACCTGCATGTAGCTAGAATTGTGAACCTGAATGTAACCTGCGTATGACCTTCCCTGTCATGTAGCTGAATTTGTAACCTGAATGTAGCCTGCGTATTGACCTGCATGTAGCTGAATTTTGACCTGAATGTAGCCTGCGTATTGACCTGCATGTAGCTGAATTTGTGACCTGAATGTAGCTTGCGTATTGACCTTCATGTAGCTGAATTTGTGACCGAATTGTCGCTTGCGTATTGACCTGCATGTAGCCGACATTTGTTGACCTGGAATGTTACCTGCGTATTGACCTTCATGTAGCTGAATGGTGACCGAATGTAGCCTGCGTAGTGACCTGCATGTACGGACTTTGTGACCTGAATGTAGCCTGCGTATTGACCTGCCATGTAGCTGAATTGTTGATCCTGATGTAGCCGCTTATTGACTGCATTTATCTGAATTGTGATCTGAATGTGCCTGCGTATGGACCTGCATGTAGCTGGAATTTGGTGACCTGAATGTTATCCTGCGTATTGACCTGCATGTAGCTAATTTGTGACCTGAATGTAGCCTGCGTATTGACCTGCATGTAGCTGAATTGTGACCTGAATGTAGCCTGCGTATTGACCTGCATGTAGCTGAATTGTGACCTGAATGTAGCCTGCGTATTGACCTGCATGTAGCTGAATTTGTAACCTGAATGTAGCCTGCGTATTGACCTGCATGTAGCTGAATTGTGACCTGAATGTAGCCTGCGTATTGACCTGCATGTAGCTGAATTGTGACCTGAATGTAGCTTGCGTATTGACCTGCATTTAGCTTGAATTGTGACCTTAAGGTAGCCTGCGTATTGACTGCAGTAGTCTGAATTTGGACCTGAATGTTCCTGCGTATTGACCTTCATGTAGCTGAATTGTGACCTGAATGTAGCCTGCGTATTGACCTGCATGTAGCTGATTTGTGACCCTGAATGTACCTTGCTATTGAAACCTGCATGTAGCTGAATTGGGGGACCCTGATGTAGCCTCGTATTGACCTGCATGTAGCTTAATTGTGATCTGAATTAGGCCTGCGTATTGACCTGCATGTCGCTGAATTTGTGACCTGATGTCCGCCTGCGTATTGACCTGCATGTAGCTGAATTTTGTGACCTGAATGTAGGCCTCGAGTTGACCTGCATGTAGCTGAATTTGTGACCTGAATGTAGCCTGCGTATTGACCTGCATGTAGCTGAATTTGTGACCTGAATGTAGCCTGCGTATTGACCTGCATGTAGCTGAATTGTGACCTGAATGTAGCCTGCGTATTGACCTGCATGTAGCTGAATTGTGACCTGAATGTAGCCTGCATATTGACCTGCATGTAGCTGAATTTGTGACCTGAATGTAGCCTGCGTATTGACCTGGATATTTCTGAACCCCAATCCAGGAGTGGTTATACATACTAACCATGTTACTCCTTCCGCAGACGTTGAGCAGCCTGAAGGCCCGACGCACACGCACACGCACACATATATATATATATATATATATAATCATAAACTTAGGGACTGGCATATGATATGATGTTGATCAAAGGCGAGTTAGGTATCATATGATATTGCATATAAATGTTAACTTTTGCCTAGTCAGCCTGCCGGCATCATATGATATCCTATGATATCATTTTTCCGTTCCCTAAAAATCTACATGTAATCCATCAGCCCTCTGATCGATTTAACATAAGACACACCTGACACTAGCGTCCCTGGCCTGCCACTCATACGTCTCTCCAAGCAGCGGGTTGAGAGGCTTCCCCAGTCGTAGGGACTGCAACAGAGGGAGGTGGGTCAAGGGTTTAGGGTTTAGGGTGGGTTGACAGGCTTCCCCAGTCGTAGGGACTGCAACAGAGGGAGGTGGGTCAAGGGTTTAGGGTTTAGGGTTCAGGGTTTAGGGTGGGTTGACAGGCTTCCCCAGTCGTAGGGAATGCAACAGAGGGCAGTGGGTCAAGGGTTTAGGGTTTAGGGTGGGTTGACAGGCTTCCCCAGTCGAAGGGACTGCAGCAGAGGGCGGAGGGTGGTGGGTCTAGGGTTTAGGGTGGGTTGACAGGCTTTCCCAGTCGAAGGGACTGCAACAGAGGGTGGTGGATCAAGTGGTTAGGGTTTAGGGTTTAGGGTTTAGGGCGGGTTGAGAGGCTTCCCCAGACAAAGGGACTGCAGGGGTGGTGGGTGGGTGGTGGATGGTGGTGAGGTGGGTGGTGGATGGGTGGTGGGTGCAGCAGAGGGGTGTGGGTGTTTTTGGTGACATTGTCTATTGGTAAATCAATTGTTAATTTCTGACTGATTGCTAATTTCTGATATCTAGATGCAGGGGTGGCATGTGCAACTACCACTAACACCATGCCAACGCACCATCTCCACCATACCACCACCACCACCATCATACCACCGTACCACCAGTACCACTATACCACCTTACCCCCCCCCCCCCCCCCCCCCCCCCCCTCTCTCACACACACACACCACACACACACACCACCCCATAACTCAGTACAACCAAACCAAGACTACCCCTATACCACTTAGCACTGTACCACTACCAACATACCTAGCTGTTGTAGCACACTATTTGTGTAGCATGCCATTTTCGAATCATGGACAAAACGAATATTTGTGTAGCATGCCATTTTCGAATCGTTAACAAAACGAATATTTGTGTAGCATGCCATTTTTTACTTATATTCCATTTGTTCATGATTCTCACTAAGTGTCCCCCTTGCCTCCGTCAAGCAGCAGGCACATTTTGAATCCAGGAGGGAACCAGGGAAATGTAAAATCATCATCACCATCATTTTCATCATATTCATATTCATCATCATCATCATACACACACACCAACACCAACACACACACCAACACCAAAACCAAAACACCAATACACACCCATACCTTCACCAACACCAATACACACACCAACACCAATACACACACCAACACCAATACACACACCAACACCAATACACACACCAACACCAATACACACACCAGCACCAATACTAGCAGACCTGGCTGTTGTAGGAAGTCATGACCCACGTAGCCACCAGCATGAGCCGTGTCGCCTCATCCTCCTCCTCAGCAGCGCGGTCCAACAGGCTGTAATACTCAAAGGACTCAGCTAGCCTGGGAACAGATAGGGGAGGGCAAGGTGAGAAAAGAGAGGACAAAAGGGAGAGGTAAGGGAAAAGGGGAGGGGATTAAAAGGAGAGGTAAGGGACTGAGGTGGGGGTGGGGTGTACTGGGGTGGGTGTGGGTGTGGGTGTGGGTGTGGGTGTGGGTGTGGGTGGGTGTGGGTGTGGGTGTGGGTGTGGGTATGGGTGTGGGTGTGGGTGGGTGTGGGGGTGTACTTCGTCCCTGAGGTGGGGGTGGGGTATGTGTGGGGGTGTACTTCTCCCAGACTGTAATACTCTAAGGACTCAGCTAGCCTGGGAACAGAAGGGGGAGGGCAAGGGGAGGGAGATAGGACAAAAGGGAGAGGTAAGGGAGAAGGGGAGGGAACGGATGGGGGAGTAAAGGAAGAGGTAAGGGAGAGAGAGGGGGAGGGGGGGGGAGGGGGGGGGGGGTAATTCTCACAGACTGTAATACTCAAAGGAATCAGCTAGGATAGCCTAGGGATGTAAGGGGAAGGGCAGAGGGCAAGGGAAGGGAGAGAGGTAAAAAGGGAGAGGTAAGGGAGAAGGGGAGGAAACGGATAGGGGAGGATGAAGGGGAGAGGTAAGGGAGAGGTATGGGAGAGATGGGGGGTTAAGTACTCCAAGGACTTAGCTAGCCTAGGGATGTCAGGGGAAGGGGATGGAGAGAGGAAGAAAGGGGGAGGTAAGAGAGGGGTAAGGGAGAGAAGGAGGGTACTCTACGTGAAGGACTCGGGAGGGGTAAAAAGGAAGGGGCAAGGTGGAAAGGGTATAAAGCAGGGTACTACATTTTGTCAAATTGGTCAGCGCTTAAAGCGCAGAAACGTCAAATTGGTTAGCGCTTTTTAGTGCAAAAAGCGCAAAAACTGCGCGCTGCGCCCACAGGGGGTTGAAAAAACTGCGCGAAACGCGCAGTGGGGCTCAAATAGGCAGCGCACCATAGCGCAAAAGCGCGCGCTTTGAAGTACCCTGGTATAAAGGAAGGGGCAAGAGGGTTTCTGGGGTGGGAAGGAATACACTGATTCATGTAAAACCACCAAGGTAAGGAGGATGCTATTTCATGTTTGTAATGTATACAACAAGGGCATTACCAGTAACACACAAAGGACTCAGCTGGTATAAGGGGGTGGGAGGTAGAAAGGAAGGGGCAAGGGGTTGTCAGGGGAGGCAAGGAAGATAAACACATACATAAATAGTATGTCTCATTACCAGGCATGAGGTGGAGGGGGGCAGCCAGTTTGCTTGCTCTGGGGCCAACCATCCAGGCAAGGAATATACGGTTTCATGTTAATAATTAATAAGACAAGGACAATAGCAGTTATACTCGAAGGGATCAGCTAGCATAATGGGGTGAGAGGTAGAAAGGAAGGGGCAAGCGGGTGTCTGGGGAGGTAAGGAAGATACAACCCGTATTTCATGTTAAGAATGCAAATGACAAGGTCAATACCAGTAACACTCAAAAGAATTAGCTAGTGGATGGGGGCGAGAGGATTGAAAAGGAAGGGTTGAGAGGGTGTCTGGGGAGGTAAGGAATACACAATTTCATGTTAAGAATGTAAGTGAAAAGGTCAATACCAGTAATACTCTAAGGAATCAGCTAGTGGATGCGGGCGAGAGGATTAAAAAGGTGTGGAGCTGTTGGGAAGCTTGTTCCCCTACCACGCAGGGCAAGACCGCATCTTCCCCTACCACAAGAGTGTGCTAGACTGGCTGGGGTCGGAGATGGACACAGGCGTGGGGTTGAGAGGGCGTCATAGGAGGTAAGGAATACACTATTTTATGTTAAGAATGTAAATGAAAAGGTCAATACCAGTAATACTCAAAGGAATCAGCTAGTGGATGGGGGCGAGAGGATTAAAAAGGAAGGGTTGAGAGGGCGTCAGGGGAGGTAAGGAATACACTATTTTATGTTTGTATCAGTTTGTATGATGTAATGTTTTTTTTTCTTCTTTGTAGGTGCTTTTTCTTTTTGTTTAAAGCACAGAGTCTCATACATCCTCGCGGTGTCAAGTAGACTTTAACATGTCATGTCATGTCATGTCATGTCATGTCATGTCATGTCATGTCATGTCATGTCATGTCATGTCATGTCATGTCATGTCATGTCATGTGTGTGGATGGTACAGTCCAGGTAGTAGACAATTACGGGCAGTCCATTGGCACCACTTAAGACCCAGGGGCGGTGTATGGGTGGGTGGATAATGTGGGTGGGTATGGGTGGGTGAGTATGGGTGGTAAGGGTAGGAATGGATGGGTGGGTGAATAGGTGGGTGGATGGGTGTTACGGGTGGGGGAATGGGTGTTACGGGTGGACAATGTGGGTGGATACGGGTGGGTGAGTATAGGTGGTAAGGATAGGTATGGATGGGTGGGTGAATGGGTGGGTGGTATGGGTGGTATGGATGGGTGAATGGGTGGGTGAATGGGTGGGTGGTATGGGTGGTATGGGTGGGTGAATGGGTGGGTGAATGGGTGGGTGAATGGGTGGGTGGATGGGTGGTATGGGTGGGGTGAAGGGTGGGTGGTATGGGTGGTATGGGTGGGTGAATGGGGGGTGAATGGGTTGGTATGGGTGGGTGAATGGGTGGTATGGGTGGGTGAATGGGTGGGTGAATGGGTGGTATGGGTGGGTGAATGGGTAGTTTGGGTGGTTGGATGGGTGGGACAATGGGTGGTATGGGTGGGTGAATGGGTGGGTGAATGGGTGGTATGGGTGGGTGAATGAGTGGGTGAATGGGTGAGTATGGGTGGTATGGATGGGCATAGATAGGTGGGTATTGGTGTGTGAATGGTTGGGTAATGTGGGTGGGAGGGTGGGTGGGTGGGTGAATGTGTGAGTATTTTGACTACCACACAATCCATGCCTGGTAATTATGAGGATGCCATTGTGTGCACCACATTGTTGAGACCCAGAATCCATTTATAATTTCAAGACAAGCCTCTTATTTCTATTAAAGGGGGGGAGGGATCAGCCCTCAGTTTTTTTAGGGATAGGTGTCCCCCCTTCTGTTTATGCTCCTTTCAAAAGTGATGGTAAGCCAAAAATAGCATGTGATTAACCGACACTAGTAGAATGCATGCATGGTAACATGCATACGTATGAGGTAGGTAGCCATGCACTATAAAAGTTATAGTTTCACATGTGCAAGAAGCTGGTCGGTTTGTTGATGGTGGCGGGCAAAGTGATACTGCTCATATGCGATCTTTAACAGCAGCTCGGGAATCCACCCCCCCACCCCACCCACCCACCCCACCCCCACTCCACCCCACCCCACCCCTCCCCTGCATTTATGACCAACCAACAATAGAAACACGCAGGCCAACTTCACATCAGAAGTTATGCTAGGCCAACACTAGCATAATAATAGTACATATAATAATAAGACAAGAAAATGTAATAATACAATAAATACATATAATAATAAAATAAACAATCTAATAATACAATACAAAATATAATAATAAAATGAAAAATATAATAAAAGTAAAATTAATCGATATTATACTACAATAATTAAATATAATAATACAGATCATCAGTTCTACCTCTACAGAAGGCTGGTAGGTTCGTTGATGGTGGCAAGCATTGTGATGCTGCTGAGATCTGATTCACCAGTTACACCAGCTAAGCAACCCCCCACCCCCCCACCCCACCCCCACCCCACCCCATCCCTGCATGTATGATCAACCAACAATAGAAACATGCAGGCCAAATGGGTGAATGCGCTTGTGCACCACCACGAAAGTGATGCCTGGCTTGAAGCCAGCCCCAAACTCCTTGCAGGCCTGCGCAGTGGAGGGGTAGTTTTTCCAGTGTGTTTGTCAGTGAATGGGTGAGTCGGCGTGTGCTTGTGTGTGTGTATCGGTGTGTGTGTGTGTGTAACGGGTGTAAGTGGGCGGGTGGATGAATGCGCTTGTGCACCACCACTAAGGTGGGGGCAGGCTTGAAGCCAGCCCCAAAAAAGAAGCATGCAGGCCAACTTCACCTCAGATGTTGTTGTAAGCCAACACTAGCATAATAATAGTGCATATAATAATACAATGAATAAATAAACATACAAATTCAAGAAATATAAATATCTCATAAATAAAATAAAATAATATAATAATAAAATAATAATAAAATAAAAGTAATAATAATAAGTATAATAATTAAATACAAAATATAATAATAATAATAATAATACAATAAATAAATATAGTAATAAAATAAGTAAATATAATACAGATCATCAGTTCTACCTCTGCAAAAGGCTGGTAGGTTCGTTGATGGTGGCAGGCATTGTGATACTGCTCAAGTCCCTCCCTATCAAACCCTTCAGGCTGCTCCACAGAGAGAAACCCCAAGTCAGGGGCTTGGGGGCAGGAAGGTGTGTGCGAAGGTGGCGCTCTGGCATCTGGGTTTGGGTGGGGTTGTGGGGTTGACTTAGATTGGGTGGGATGGGGTGGGGGTGCTCAAGTCCCTCCCTATCATCCCCTTCATGCTGCTCCACAGAGAGAAACCCTATGTCAGGGGCTCGGGGGCAGGAAGGTGTGTGCGAAGGTGGCGCTCTGGCATCTGGGGTTGGGTGGGGTTGTGGGGTTGACTTAGATTGGATGGGGTGGGGTGGGGGTGCTCAAGTCCCTCCCTATCATCCCCTTCATGCTGCTCCACAGAGAGAAACCCCATGTCAGGGGCTCGGGGGCAGAAAGGTGTGTGCGAAGGTGGCGCTCTGGCATCTGGGGTTGGGTGGGGTTGGGTGGGTGATTTAGATTGTGTGTGTGTGTGGGGGGGGGGCTTGGGTTGGTGGTGCGGTGCTGCTCAAGTCCATCCCTATCATCCCCTTCAGGCTGCTACACAGAGAGAAACCCCAAGCCCCTGTAGGAAGGTGTGTGTGAAGGTGGTGCTGTGGCAGCTGGAGGTGGGAGGGTGGGGGTGAGGAGTGCAGGATTGGGGTTGAGTGAGGGGTTGGTTGATTGGTGGTGGCGTTGATGGTGGAGGTGGAGGTGGTGGTGGTGGTGGTGGTGGTGGTGGTGTGTGTGTCTGTGGGGGGGGTGGGGGGGTGGGGGGGAGTGGGGGGGGGGGAGGGGGGGGGGGGGGGGGGGGGGGGGGGCAACATAACGGAAAGTGCTACTCATGGTGGTGTGTATGGTGCTGCTGCTCAAGTCTCTCCTTCCATCTGTTCCACAGTGAGGAACCCCAAATCAGGGGCTTGGGGGCAGGGATACATATACATATACATTTACATATACATATACATACACATATACATACACATATACATACACATATACATATACATATATATACTAATATACACAAACACACACAGGCGCAGTGTCCCACGCAGTAGACCCACCGTCCCAGGCATTGGAGGAGGCATCACGTTCCCATCTGTGTCCAAACAAATTTCAGCGGAAGCAGCGGCTTCTGAGTGCTTCCCATCCTCCTCAACATCCAAGAACTCATCGTCGTCGTCACCCTCTCCCCTGAATGACTTGGCCGACATGAGGATGGTCTGCAGTATGTGTATGTATATATGTTACAGTCTAGGGGTGGCCAAATAGGCTAAAGTGACTTGCCCAACCGTGATAGGAAGGGCTTACAAAAAAACACATTGAGGAACTGAACCCAAATACTTGTTTTACCGACGGGGATCCTGAGTTCCGAACTGAACCCAAATACTCGTTTTACCGACGGGGAATTTGAACTGAACCCCAATACTTTACTGACGGGGAATTTGAACTGAACCCAAATACTTTACCGACGGAGATCCTGAGTTTGTGCATCAGTGATCATTTAATTCTACAATATGAATATGTTTGTGTCAGTGCGAGATACAATGCAGAAAGTTAGTATATGTGTATGTTTGTATGCATGCCAAAGAGGCAAACATACACAGACACAGAAACAGACAGACGCAGACACAAACAAAACACAGATACATACACACACACACACACACACACTCTCTCACCCCCTTGAATGACTGTCCAGACATGAGGATGGTCTGCAGTGCGAGAAACAGTGCAGACGGTGAGTATACATGCATGTTTGTATGTATAAACAAGAGGCACACAGAACAGACACAGATACAGACACAGATACAGATACAGACACAGATACAGATACAGACACAGACACAGACACAGACACAGACACAGACACAGACACAGACACAGACGCAGACACAGACACAGACACAGACACAGACACAGACACAGACACAGACACAGACACAGACACAGACACAGACACAGACACAGACACAGACAGACAAAGACACGCAGACGCAGACACAGACACAGACGCAGACACAGACACAGACACAGACACAGACACATCAGACGACAAAGACAGCTCAGACGCAGCACCAACACAGACAACGACACAGACACAGACACAGACCCAGACACAGCCACGACACGACACAAGACCTTCAGACCACATACCAGACACACACAGACATGGCACATACGAACACCAGACACAGACGACCATACATACACATACAAGAGACACAGATACAACGACCCAGACATATGACACAAGACACAGCAACACAAAACAGATACATACAACCACCGACAACCCCCTCCCCCCCTGAACGACTGTGCAGACATGAGGATAGCCTGCAGTTCGAGATACACCGCAGAAGGTGAGTATATGTGTACCGCAGAAGGTGAGTATATGTGTACCGCAGAAGGTGAGTATATGTGTACCGCAGAGGGTGAGTATATGCGTACGTATGTATGTATGACAAAGAGGCATGGAGACACAGACATGGGTAAATACATACACAGGCACAGGCACAGAAGCACACACAGATGGGTAAAAACAGGCACAGGCACAGGCACAGGCTCAGGCACAGGCACAGGCACAGGCACAGGCACAGGCACAGGCACAGGCACAGGCACAGAAGCACACACACACATTGTGGAAGCTGAGTATTTTTATTATTTCCTTCCTCTTGCTTGTCAGGTAAATAAGAAGAACATTTTTTACAAGGTTCAATACGCCGGCAATTCGGCATGCAACCATCTGCATAATACAATCCTTCCCCCCCCGGACAATAAACATGAAACAGGGTTCGAACTCAGACAGATTATACACATGTCCAAGTCTAAACACCGGCAGTTGAACGTCTTGTCAGCATGGGCACGATCATGAGAACAATCATGAGCATGAGCATGAGCACGAGCACAAGCATGAGCACAAGCGCGAGCACAGCACGAGCACAAGCACAGCACAGCAGGAGCATCAGCATAAGCATGAGCATGGGCATGAGCACGAGCACGAGCCCGAGCACGGTCACGAGCACGAGCACGAGCACGAGCACGAGCCGGAGAGTGAGCGTGAGCATGAGCATGAGCATGAGCATGAGCATGAGCATGAGCATGAGCATGAGCATGGCTATGAGCATGAGCTGAGCATGAGCATGGACATGAGCATGAGCAGGAGCATGAGCATACATAGCAGGAGCAATAGCAGAGCATGAGCATGACATGATCATGAGCATACATGAGCATGAAGCATGAGCATGAGCATGGAAGCCATACCTGAGCATGAGCATGAGCATGAGCATGAGCATGAGCATACATGAGCATGAGCATGAGCATGAGCATGAGCATGAGCATGAGCATGAGCATGAGCATGAGCATGAGCATGAGCATGAGCATACATGAGCATGAGCATGCAGGCATGAGCTGAGCTGAGCATGAGCATGAGCAGAGCATACAGATCATGATCCATGAGCATGAGCAGAGCATGAGTCATATCATGAGCATGACATGAGCATGAGCATGAGCATAGCATACCACTGAGCATAGCCATGAGCATGAGCATGAGCATGAGCATGAGCATGAGCATGAGCATGAGCATGAGCATGAGCAGATCGTCTTCTGTATCCTCTTCCTGTTGATTTCTCTTTTCGAAAAATTAACTTAGATCCCTAGATCCCTGTGATTTCTCTTTTCGAAAACAATTCATTTTTGCGATTCATTTTGAACTTGAAAAGTAGGTAAAATATGAAATTCATGTTAGAAGTTTCGAACAATCGAACTTAGATCTCTAGATCCCTAGCACTCATTGCCCAGAAATAAGCTTTCACTTTTATACCCCTCCTCCCCCTACACACCCCCCCCCCCCCACACACACACACAAAAAAACACCACACACCATATCCCCCTCACCCACCCACAGGTCACCTTTGGAGAGTTCATGTATTCTGCTTGATGCAGCTTCTCCGGAAACTGCACCAGCAGACAACAAAGTGATACCAGATTATCAATGTTATTATTTATTGATACAAGTAATCATGTTATTATTTACTTGATAACCAGATTCTCAATGTTGATTATTTTTTTATACAGATTATCAATGTTATTATTGATTTGATACCAGATATCAATCATGTTATTAATTTATTTGATCCAGATTAGCAATGTTATTATTTATTTTGATACCAGAATTATCAATGTTATTATTTATTTATACCAATTATCAATGTTATTATTTATATTTGATACCAGATTATCAATGTTATTATTTAGTTGATACCAAAACCGAGATTATCAATGTTTTATTAGTTTTTGATACCATATTATCAATGTTTTATTTATTTGATACCAGATTATCAATGTTATGATTTATTTTAATCCATATTATCAATGTTTATTATTTATTTTATACCAGATTATCATGTTATTATTTATTGGATACCAATTATCAATGTTATTATTTATGGTGATACCAGATTATCATGTTATTATTTTTTGATACCCACATTTCATGTTATTTTAATTTTTTTTATTTTGATACCAGATATCAATGTTCTTATTTATTTGATACCACATTATCATGTTTATTAGATTTGATACCAGATTATCATTTATTATTTATTTGATACCCATTATCAATGTTATCATTTATTTTGATACCAGATATCAAATATATTATTTATTTGAGTACCACAGTATCACTTCTATTATTTATTTGATACCAGATTATCAATGTTATTTTTATTTGATACCAGATTTATCCCTTTTATTATATTTTGATACCAGATTATCCAATATTATTATTTATTTGATACCACCAGATTATCAATGTGATTATTTTATTTGATACAGATTATCAATGTTATTATTTATTTGTACCACATCTCAATTGGGGTTTTATTTATTTGATACCACATTATCAATGTTATTATTTATTTGATACCAGATTATCAATGTTATTATTTATTTGATACCAGATTATCAATGTTATTATTTATTTGATACCAGATTATCAATGTTATTATTTATTTGATACCAGATTATCAATGTTATTATTTATTTGATACCAGATTATCAATGTTATTATTTATTTGATACCCACATTATCAATGTTTCTTATTTATTTTGAATACCAATTATCAATGTTATTATTTATTCGATACCAGATTATCAGTGTTATTATTTATTTGATACCACATTATCAATGTTACTATTTATTTGATACCAGATTATCAATGTTATTATTTATTTGATACCAGATTATCAATGTTATTATTTATTTGATACCACATTATCAATGCTATTATTTATTTGATACCAGATTATCAATGTTATTATTTATTTGATACCAGATTATCAATGTTATTATTTATTTGATACCAGATTATCAATGTTATTATTTATTTGATACCAGATTATCAATGTTATTATTTATTTGATACCACATTATCAATGTTATTATTTATTTGATACCAGATTATCAATGTTATTATTTATTGATAACAGATTATCATGTTAGTATTTTATTTGATTACACATTATCAATGTTATTATTTATTTGATACCAGATTGTCAATGTTATTATTTATTTGATACCAGATTATCAATGTTATTATTTATTTGATACCAGATTATCAATGTTATTATTTATTTGATACCAGATTATCAATGTTATTATTTGTTTGATACCAGATTATCAATGTTACTATTTATTTGATACCAGATTATCAATGTTATTATTTATTTGATACCACATTATTTATTTATTTGATACGAAATAATTTATTTATTTTATACTGCCAGATGATATATTTATGTATTTGACACCGTATGATTTATTCTTTTTTTATTGGATAACATATGATTTATTCTTTTTTATTTGAATACCATATGGTTTGGAGTATTTGCTACAAAGATGAAGGTTATTTATTTGTTTTGACTACCAGACATTTAATTCATTGAATTAGGGTGATAACATATGATTTATTTATTGATTTATTTGATACCATATGAACACATGGTTATATATATTTATTGGATACCAGATGATTTTTTACTTAGTTAGTTTTGAAGGGCTAGATGGTTGCTTTGGTTTAGTTAGGTGATGCTAGCTGGTTTCTTTTTGGTTTCGGTCGTTTTGCTGCAGCGCTGGTTCCTTCCTTGGGTTAGTTCGTTGCCGCTAGCTGGTTTCTTTTGGTTCTTCGTGCGGACTCGCTGGGTTCCTTTTGTTAGTGTAGTTGCTGCTAGATGGATGTGCTTTGGTTTCGTTGATGCTAGATGGTTTATTTACGTCCTTAGTTTGCTGCTCGAGGGTTTCGTTGTTCGTTCGTTGCTGCGCGACTGGTTTTCTGTTGGTTAGTTAGTTGATGCTAGCGGTTGCTTTGGTTCGGGTCGTTGATGCGAGATGGTTTATTGTTAGTTTAGTTTTTGATGCTAATGGGTTTATTTGGTTAGTTAGTTGATGCTAGATGGTTTATTTGGTTAGTTAGTTGATGCTAGATGGTTTATTTGGTTAGTTAGTTGATGCTAGATGGTTTATTTGGTTAGTTAGTTGATGCTAGATGGTTTATTTGGTTAGTTAGTTGATGCTAGATGGTTTATTTGGTTAGTTATTGTGCTTACTGGTTTCTTTTAGTTGGTTAGTTGGTTTTGATGCTTAGATGGTGTAATTTACTTAGTTAGAGATTTTGATGCCGAATGGTTGATTATGGTTACGTGAGTTGAATGCTAGATGGTTTTATGTGGTTAGTGTAGTTGAATGCTCGATGGTTAATTTGTTAGTTAGTTGAGGCTAGATGGTTTACTATTGGTTAGTTTAGTTTGAATGCTAAAGATGGTTGAATTTGGTTAGTTAGTTATGCTAAAAAAAGATGGTTATTTTGGTCTAGTATTATTTGATGCTAGATGGTTTATTTGGTTAGTTAGTTGATGCTAGATGGTTTATTATTTGTTCGTTAGCGTTGCCGCTCGCTATGGTTTCTTTTGGTTCGTTCGTTGATCTCGCCTGTTTCTTTTGGTGCGTTTTCGTTGCTGCTGCGCTGGTTATTTGGTTCGTTGTTGCTGCTCGCTGGTTTCTTTTTGGTTCGTTCAGTTTGCTGCTCGATGGTTTCGTTGTCGTTCGGTCGTTTGCTGCTATCCGCTGGTTTACTTTCGTTCGATTCGTTGCTCCTATGCGCTGTTTCTTTCGTTAGTATCGTTGATTGCTCGTGGTTTCTTTTCATTTGTTTCTTATGCTCCCCCCCCACCGCTGTTCTTTCCTCTTCCCTTTATTTCTTCACATTTTCTTCCTTCTCTCCACCCGGTGCCGTCCTTCTTGGCTTTATGAGGCGCCATACCGTTTTCGCCCCCTGCACTCCCGTCCCCCTGCAACCCCCCCCCCGCCCTGCCCCCCGTTGCTTCCCCCCATCCGCTCCCCCTCCTCCCCTTGCCTTTGGGTGTGCTTCGGGGTTGGGCCCAGCCCATGCTGTCCCCCCTCCTCGTTGTTTTCACTATGGAAGGTCCCTATTCCGGAAGGAAAAGAGACAGATATTCCCCCCCTGTGGGCCGAGCACACGCAGTCGAGTTGTTATTTTTTTTGCAAATTGAATTAGGTAGGCCTGTTTGTCACATCTCCCCTTACAAGTCATTAGTTATGGAAGATACTGTGCAGGCAGTACAGGCTGTACAAAGACAAAAATCACTGAGTATTTGCACGTTTTGGGCTAATTAAGGAGTCCCTAAGTTTGTTACAAGCTGCACAGCTGCAACTGCATCGCTTGTTGTCTTTTCAGGAAAGGTTGCATAATCACTTTTCGAACATTTTTGAAAGTTGAATTTGAAATTATAAATCCCACTTTCAAAAAATATTCAAGAAACAAACTTTGTTTTCTTTTTGTATTAATCGTCCACATCTGCAGTTCGATTTTGATTTATGATTTTTTCACGTATAGGCCGAAATGGCAGGTGGAATGCTGGTGTAGGCCAAAATTGCATTATGGGATATATATGGTTAATTAATTTTATACCAGATGATATGTTTGTTTATTTTATACCAGAAAATTTATTTATATATTTGGTGCCAGACAATTTATTTATTTATTTAATGCCAGACAATTTATTAATTCTTTGATACCAGACAATTCATTTATTTCTTTGATACCAGATGGTTGATTGGAATAGTAAGCTAGGTTTATGATGTTGCGTGGTATCCTTACAATTAATCTTTTACAGTGTTTTGTTATGTTTTATTTAATGTTTTCAGTTGTTTTGTTTATTATCCCCTATGGAATGTAACAGACCTTTCACAACTTGGAAAAAACGGCAAACAAAGATCAGGGTGGTGATATTGCGTGGTATCTCTCCCCTTCAGCCCAGCTGAGGGTAAGAGCCAAGGTTGGGTGAACCACAGAGGAGTGATGATAGTACAAGAAGGTTGTGGGGATGATGCCGAGGCGCACCACTTCCCATCAGCCCACCCCACGACGGACACCAAGGCGATACCAAGGCCACCCCACCCCACCCCACCTAACCCCACCCCAGCCCTAACCACCCCCAGGCAAGCACCAAGGCAATACCAAGGCCACCCCACCCCACGTCCCCTAACCCCACCCCAGCCCAAACCATCCACAGGCAAGCACCAAGGCAATACCAAGGCCACCCCACCCCACCCCAGCCCAGCCCAAACCATCCCAGCCCAAACCATCCCCAGGCAAGCACCAAGGCAATACCAAGGCCACCCCACCCCACCCCAGCCCAGCCCAAACCATCCCAGCCCAAACCACCCCCCGGCAGACACCAAGGCAATACAAAGACGACCCCACCCCACCCTAGCCCAAACCACCCCCCGACAGACACCAAGGCATTACAAAGGCGACCCCACCCCAGACCAGCCCAGACCAGCCCAAACGACCCCCCGGAAGACACCAAGGCGATACCAAGGCGACCCCACCCCACCCCACCCCCACCCCAGACCATCCCAAACCACCCAAGCCCAAACCAGCCCAACCAACGCCCCCAGCGACACCAAGGTCAATACAAAGCTACCCCCAGCCCAGCCCAGCCCAGCCCCTGCCAAGACCACCACCCCCCGCAGACCACCAAGAGGCGATACCAGAGCACCCCACCCCAACCCACCCCAGTCCAGCCCACCCAACACCACCCGGCAGACACCAAGGCAAGGCTATACCAAGGCGACCCCACCCGCCAACCCCACACCCATTCCGCCAAAGCCCAAACCACCACCGGCAAACACCAGGCGATAACCAAGGCGGACCCCACCCCACCCCCACCCCAGTCCAGCCCAGCCCAAACCACCACCCGGCAGACACCAAGGCAATACAAAGGCGACCCGACCCCAGCCCAAACCACCCCAGACCAGCCCAAACCAGCCCAGCCCAAACCACCCCTAGGCAGACACCAAGACGATACCAAAGTTCAACCAAGTACCATCTATGATGCATAATTAATAAATTAATAAACAAATAAATAAATAAATAAATAGATCTGAAATAGATCAATAAATAAATAGATCAATAGATCAATAAATAAATAAATAAATAAAAAGTACGCCTTATTACGAGGCGTTAGGTTGAGGGGGGCAGCCCGTTTGCTTGCACTGGGGCAACCACCCAGAAACCGTTAAGCATAATAAATAAATACAAAGTACGCCTTATTACGAGGCGTGAGGTTGAGGGGGGAAGCCTGTTTGCTTGCACTGGGGCAACCACCCAGAAACCGTTAAGCATAATAAATAAATAGTACGCCTTATTACGAGGCGTGAGGTTGAGGGGGCAGCCTGTTTGCTTGCACTGGGGCCAACCATGTACAATCTATATATAGGGAACGGCGGTATAATATCATATGATGCCGGCAGTCTGACTAGGCTAAAGTTACCATTTATATACAATTTCATACAATATTTGTGCATGATATTATATGAGATCGTACTCGCCTTTGGTCATTATCATATGATGCCAGTCCCTATGTATATATGTATGTTACAGTCGAGGGGGAACCCAATTACGCAACTCACATATCTACAAACTTGTAGTGTTTCAGAGCAGAAATTGACTCGCCCCCCGGACAGATAACACAAGCTTGTACTCTTCAAGAGCAGCATAACACACATGTTCTACAACTGTTAGTGCCTTCAGAGCAGCAGTTGAATCACCCCCCCGGACAGCAGTACAAGCTTGTACTGCTTCAAGAGCAGCAGTAACTCACATGTCTACAAGCTTGTAGTGCTTCAGAGCAGCAGTTGAATCACCCCCCCGGACAGCAGTACACGCAGTAACTACCGACATGTCTAAAAACTTGCAGTGCTCAGTAGGAGGAGTTTGATAGCTCTAGCCCCCTTCACGGGGAAGCAGGCAGTACATAGGTTTTGGTGTAGTGCTTCAAGAGTTCTAGCAGGTTAAATCACATGTCTACAAGCTTATGTTGCTTAGAGCAGCAGTGGATCACCGCCCGGACAGCAGTACACGCGTTAGGTGCTTCCAAGGCAGGCAGTACTCCACGTGTCTTACAAACTTGTGTGCATCAAGTTAGAAGCCAGTTACTCAAATGTTACAAAGCTGTTGTGCTTCAAGAGCAGCAGTAACTCACATGTCTACAAGCTTGTAGTGCTTCAAGAGCAGCAGTAACTCACATGTCTACAAGCTTGTAGTGCTTCAAGAGCAGCAGTAACTCACATGTCTACAAGCTTGTAGTGCTTCAAGAGCAGCAGTAACTCACATGTTACGCTTTGTGCGTTCAAGAGCAAGCCAGTAACTCACATGTCTACAAGCTTGTAGTGCTTCAGAGCAGCAGTTGAATCACCCCCCCGGACAGCAGTACAAGCTTGTAGTGCTTCAAGAGCAGCAGTAACTCACATGTCTACAAACTTGTAGTGCTTCAGAGCAGCAGTTGAATCACCCCCCCGGACAGCAGTACAAGCTTGTAGTGCTTCAAGAGCAGCAGTAACTCACATGTCTACAAACTTGTAGTGCTTCAGAGCGCCGCCTGATCACCCCCCCGGGACTCGGTGACAAGCTGTACTGCTAAAAAAGCAGCATCTAAATCACATGTCTAACAAACTTGCAGTACTTTCAGAGAAGGCAGTTGAATCACCCTCTGGAAGCAGTAAAGCTTGTAGTGCTGTCAAGAGCAGCAGTAACTCAGATGTCTACAAACTTGTAGTGCTTCAGAGCAGCAGTGAATCAGCCCCCCCGGACAGCGGTGCAAGCTTTGTACTGCTTCAAGAGCAGCAGTAAATCACATGTCTACAAACTTGTAGTACTTCGACGCAAGCGTTGAATCCAACCGCCTCCGGCCGGGACGCAGTACACGCTCTGGAGTGCTCAAGAGCAGCAGTGTAACTCACTGTCTACACAGCTGTAGGCTTCAGAGCCAGAGTTGAATCACCGCCCCGGACAGCAGTACACGCTTGTAGTGCTTCAAGAGCAGCAGTAACTCACATGTCTACAAACTTGTAGTGCATCAAGAGCAGCAGTTACTCACATGTCTACAAGCTGTAGGCTTCAAGAAGGCAGCAGTAGTAAATCACAGTTTCAAACTTGTGTGCTTCAAGAGCAGCAGTACACTCACATTGTCTACAAGCTTGTGTGCTTCAAGAGCCGCAGTAATCACATGTCTACAAGCTTGTTAGGGCATCAAGAGCAGCAGTAAACCTCACATGTATAAACGCTTGGGTGCTTCAAGAGGCAAACCTCCACCCCACAGCAGTAATTCACATGTTACACGCCTGTAGGGCCTTCAAGAGCAGCCATAACTCACATGTCTACAAGCTTGTAGTGCTTCAGAGCAGCAGTACACTCACATTTCTACACGTTGTAGTGCTTCAAGCGCAGCGTAACTACATGTCTACAAGCTTGTTGTGACTTCAACGAGCCGGCAGTAAACTCACATGTCTACATAGCTTGTAGTGCTTCAGAGCAGCGTGTCAACTTCAAATGTCTACAAGCTTGTAGTGCTTCAAGAGCAGCAGCTAACTACATGTATACAAGATTGTAGTGCTTCAAGAGCAGCCAGTAAAACTCCACCTGTTACAGCTTGTAGTGCTTCAAGAAGCCAGCAGTATACTCACATTGTTCTACAAAGCTTGTAGATGCTGTCAAGAGCAAGAAGTTGAATCATTAACGAGGACAGCAGTAGTACCCTCAGCCCATCTTCTTTACTTGCTGGCTTGTGCTGTACCACCTCCAGGGGGTGTCTGGGGAGGGGTGGGCGGTGGTGCCGGTGGGTGGGTGGGTGGGGAAGGGTTTAGGTGGTGGGTGTGGCGTTGTGATGGGGGTGAGGGGAAGGGTGGTTGCTGGGGTGGGATATATGGGGACTGGTGTGTGTGCTGGGGTCGAGACGAGGGGGGGCTGGGGGGGGGGGGGGGGGGTGGGGGTTGTGGGGGGGGGGGGTGAAGTGAAAAGTGGGTTTTATTAGCAGTTGATGATTCCGGGATGAAGTACCTGAGACCCCACTTCATTCACTTGTTGGCGTGTGCGTTAACACCACAAGGGGGGGGGTGTTGGGAGGGGGGGTTGTGTGGGGTGGGGGGGGGGCTTGGGTGGGTGGCGGGGGGGGGCGGGGGGGGGGGGGGGGGGGGGTATGTTTGGAAGGGAAGGGGGGGGGGGGGGAGGGGGGGGGGTGGCGGTATATTGGTATGTCGGGGGGGGGGGGGGGGGGGGTATGGGGGGGGGGTATGATAGTGTATGTGTGTGGTGTGGTGTGGTGGGATGGTGGTGGTACGTGAAAAGTGGTTTTACATCAGCAGTTGATGATCGCTGGAGGGAAGGACCTTCAGTGTTTTTTCCACCGTGGCTTGTGCTGTTACCACCTCCAGGGATGGTCTGTGGGTGGGGTGGGTGGGGGGAGGTGTAGGGGGGGGGAAGAGGGGGGAGGGGATCAACCTACTCCGGGGGGTCTGTGGGTGGGGTGGGGGGGGAGGTGTAGGGGGGAAGAGGGGGAGGGACAAACTACCTCCCGGGGGGTCTGTGGGGGGGTGGGTGGGGGGAGGTGTCTGTAGGCGGGGAAGAGGGGGAGTGGGACAAACTACCTCCAGGGGGGGTAGGTGGGTGGGAGTGGGGTGGGGGGAGTGTAGGGGGGAAGGGGGGGAGGGGACAAACACCTCCAGGGTGTGGTCTGGGGGGTGGGGTGGGTTGGGGGGAGGTGTCGGGGGAGAGGGGGAGGGGACAAAATACCTCCCAGGGGGGGTCGTGGTTGGAAAGAAATAAGGTTGTTGTTGTTTGTTTGTTGTTTGTTTCTGTTGTCTTGTCTGTCTGTCGGTCTGTGGTACTGTCTGTCTGTCTGTCTTGTCGTACTGTTCGTCTGTCTGTCTGTTGTATGTCGTTAGGTTGTATGTTGTTGTTGTTTGTCTGTTTGTTGTTTGTTTGTTGTTTGGGTGTGTGGTTTGTTTGTATGTCTGTCTTGTCTGTTTGTCTGTCTGGTCTGTTTGTTTGTTTGTTTTTGTTTGTTGTTGTTTGTTTTTGGTTTGTGTGTTTTGTTGTGGTTGTTTGCTTGTTTTTGTTGGTTTGTTGTTGTTGGTTGTTTGTTTTGTCACAGTCCAAGGGGTATCCAATTAGCGCCAAGAGTGCTTTCCAACCTTCAAGGACTCAAGAAAAATTCAATAAGAAACTTTGAATAAGATACTTTGAATAAGATACTCTTAATGAGTCCAACAACACCAGTTGTGACTTTTGGAATGAAGATCCAGCTCTATCGTGTGTGTGTGTGTGGGGGGGGGGGGGGGGGGGGGGGGGGGAGAAAGGGAGGGGGGGGGGGGGATGCTAGTAGCCACCCCAAAGGATACTACCAGTACCAGAGTTCTACCTAATGCCACCTCAGTTGTGACCTGCCCTTTGGGACGAAGATCCACTCTCTCTTGGGTGTGGGGAGCTAATTATAATAAGATATTTTTAATAAGATAATTGTATTGTACCTCGCTGTTTTAAGGTCGCTACGTTAGAGCCTTTTGGGGACATTTTTACTTAGGGGGGGGGGGGCTGCTAGTAGCACCCCAAAGGATAATAGCAGAACCAGGGTTCTACCTAATGCCACCTCAGTTGTGACCTGCCCTTTGGGACGAAGATCCAGCTCTCTCTTGGGTGGGGGGAGCTAATTATAATAAGATTAAAAAAAGGTAATGATAACGCCGTGATATAAAGGGAACCCGTCGTACGCGGGCAGAGAACGGTCTGCCACCTTGACTGGACAAGCTACCATCGCGGTTGACAATGACCTGCAACGCTAAGGCCGACCGTAGGGGGAATCGAACCCCCGACCCTTCGTCATTTAAGCGATTTGGTGTACCACTAGACCAATCGCATAACTGAAACGGGCTATAATAAGATAATTTGTATCAAATAATTGTATTGCACCTTGCTGTTTTGGGGTCGCTATGTTACAGCCTTTTGGGGACGTTTTTATTTTTTTGGGGGGGGGGGGGGCTGCTAGTAGCACCCCAAAGGATGCTAGCACTACCAGGGTTTTACATAATGCCACATCAGTTGTGAACTACGCTTTGGGACGAAGATCCAGCTCTCTCGTGCACGAATCAGGCTTATTTATGAATTATTTATGAATTAGGCATATTTATGAATTATTTATGAATTGTTTTTTAATGAATTAAGAGGGCTTTCTAAACCTCAATGAAGTAATGATAACGCTTGGTGGGGTGTGGCATTAAGGGAGCCACGTCTTACGGAGGTAGGGAACGGGCTGCTACTTTACCTGGACAAAGCTACCATGGCGGTTGACAGCGGCCGCGACACACTCAAGCGCACCCATAGGGATTCGAACCCCGCACCTGTTTGGTTCAACAAGCTCTACCATTGAGCCATTCGTCGAAAAGGGATGAACTCAAGGAATCGTTTAATGAGTCCCACAACACCAGTTGTGACCTACACTTCCGATCCCGGAGGCAGGTGCAGGGACTTATCAGGTTGCTGCTTCGAACCCCATCGAGGTCTCCTGGGCCCACCCGGAGGGTCGTCGACCGGCATGGTTACTGGACTCTAGGTGTGATGTAAGCCCGTCCATCGCATACGTACGAGCCGGTTCCCTTAACCCCACGTCCTTAGAAGTGTCATTGTGACATATCTTGGAAGTTAAGATTGATTTATTTACCTACACTTTGGGAAAAAGATCCAGCTCGCTCTTGCATATTGTACACCCTCAACGTTTCTGCCGTCAGTCCAGGGTGGTGGTAGGTAGCTGTCGTCGACAGCTGCCCTCCACTACTGCTCCTATGTACACCACCAGCAGCAGCGTCACTGCTGCCACCAGCATTACTGCAGCCACCAGCACCACCAGCATGACCACCAGCAATACCAGCACCGCCGCCACCAGCACCACCAGCACGACCACCAGCAATACCAGCACCGCCGCCCCCACCAGCATCACCGCTGCCAGCAGCACATCCAGCACGACCACCAGCACCACCACGACCACCAGCGCCAGCGACTGAAGCCAGGCCACTAGCACCAGCAGCACCAGCACGACCTGCAGCAGCACCAGCATGACCACCAGCGCCAGCAGCTAAGGCTAAGCCACTAGCGCCAGCGACTGGAGCAAAGACACTAGCAGGGGGGTAGCTATCCTCATATTCATTATTAGCAACGGGGTTATCCTCGTCAGGTCTGTCGAGGATTCCGTAGTCCACGTCATCGTCAAAGGGCTCAAAAACATCGAAGGCGTCTTCGTCAGCCGTTGTAGCTGAGCCGACAGCCGTTGTAGCTGAGTCATTGGCCGTTGTAGCTGAGCTGTCATTGGCCGTGGGCTTTCGTCTCCTAGGGGTTGACCTGTCCTTACCCATACCCTTGTCCTTGTCTGTTGTAGTCATTCCGTAGTCCACGTCATCGTCAAAGGGCTCAACAACATCGAAGGCGTCTTCGTCAGCCGTTGTAGCTGAGCTGTCATTGGCCGTGGGCTTTTTTCCCCTTGGGGTGTACCTGTCCTGGCCCTTACCCTTGTCTTTGTCTGTTGTAGCCATTCCGTAGTCCACGTCATCGTCAAAGGGCTCAACAACATCGAAGGTGTCTTCGTCAGCCGTTGTAACTGATCTGTCATCAGCCGTGGGCTTTCGTCTCCTCGGGGTAGACCTGTCCTGGCCCAAATCCTTGTCCTTGTCTGTAGCAGTCGTTCTAGTCATCAGTTGGACAGTTCTGGGTAGGTTGACGGGTTAGTTAGTTTTAGTTCATGCTTTGCCGTAATTGTAGTCCTACTCTTGTAATGCAGAACCATATGAAGGTACAACAATATGAAGGTACAACAACAAGGAGGTACAACAATATGAAGGTACAACAATATGAAGGTAGAACAACATGAAGGTACAACAATATGAAGGTACAACAATATGAAGGTACAACAACAAGAAGGTACAACAACATGAAGGTACAACAATATGAAGGTACAACAAAATTAAGGTACAACAAAATTTAGGTACAACAATATGAAGGTACAACAATATGAAGGTACAACAATATGAAGGTACAACAATATGAAGGTACAACAACATGAAGGTACAACAATGTGAAGGTACAACAACATGAAGGTACAACAATATGAGGGTACAAAAATATGAAGGTACAACAACATGAAGGTACAACGATATGAAGGTACAACAATATGAAGGTACAACAATTTGAAGGTACAACACTGGAGGTACAAAAATATGGTATTTTAAAGCTAAGATAATAAATCTACAGATGCCATGCACAGCATAAGTGAGCCAGGTAACTGCAGTTCAATTGTTATCCCCTGGGGTTAGACCTGTCCTTGCCCGTATCCTTGTCCCTGTCTGCTGTAGTCGTTCGAGTCATCAGTTGGACAGTTCTATTATATTGATATTGAACATTCCAGAAATTCCCCAGGGCTTTCATAATTACATGATAATTTCTCTTAGTTTTAATGGCCTAATGTGGCAGTGCCAGACTTGGCAATGGCAGTGGCCTGAACTAATCGAGAGAGTCCTGGTGAGAATCTGTCCAGCGTGTCACCCTAGTGATCTGGCCAAGGCAAGCTCTAATGGGGCATTTGGGATGCGCGGTGCCTGAGCCAGCAGTCTGGCAGGCGCTAAACATTAGTAATCGAGCATGCCTATTTTTTATTTATTTGTATTTATTTTTCTTTTATTTTTCTTTTTTTCTTTTTTCCTTTTCTGTTTTTTTTTTGTATATTTTTTTTTTTTTTTTCGAGCATGTCGATGCTGCAGCCAGCGTTAGGGCCGACCAGAAACATTAATAAGTGTTTGTTAACGATGTTCAGGCCAACCTTAGTCAAGCTCGCAAGCTTTACCCAGACCTGAGAAAACGATGGGCCATTTTGCGAACAAACATTAATAATCGTGTGTGCACGATTAATCGAAATACTGCACCCCACTCCCCATACTACCTTACTCCCATCACAGCCTCTTTAGCGATTACAATGGTCTAGTGGTAGACCAGATTGCTAAGGAACGAAGAGTCGGGGGTTCGACTCCCCCTTCGGTCGCTCTTGGCGTTGCAGGTCGTCGTCAACCGCGATGGTAGCTTGTCCAGTTGAGGTAGGAGACCGCTCCCTACCCGCGTACGACGGGCTCCCTTAACACCACGCCCCACCAGGCGTTATCATTATTTTTACTCCCATCACCTCTCCCGCCTCCAAATACTACCCCACTCCCCACCGAACTCCCCAACCCACTCCCTACCTCACGCCTCATATTACCCCACTCCCCACACCACTCCACATACTACCTTACTCCCCACCCCACTCCACACCCCACTCCCCATACCATTCCACATACTACCTTACTCCCCACCCCACTCCCCACACCACTCCACATAATACCTTTCACCCCACCCCCACTCCCAATACTACCCCATTCCCTACCCCACTCCCCACCCCACTCCACTCCCCACCCCACTCCCAATACTACCTCATTCCCTAACCCACTCCCCACCCCACTCCACATACTACCTTTCTCCCCAAACCACTCCCCACTCCCAATACTACCCCACGCCTCATAGTTCATCTCCAACTGCATCACGGACCTCACACCAGCCAGCATCATGCTGTGCAATTCCATTGACATTCGAACAAAGAGCAAAATCAGTCTTCAAATTTCAATATATTTTGAAAGTTCAAACAAATATTACATAACATTACAGTAAATCACCACACACCACACACCACACCAATCACTACACCGCATACCACACACCACACACCACACAGCACACCACTCACTTCATAAGCGCCTCATTTTCCACCTCCAAATCACCACACACCAATCAACCATCTCCAAATCACCACACACGACACCAATGACCACACCAAACACCACACACCACACACCACACACCACATACCACACACCCATCACCACACACAACTCACTTCATGTGCGCCTCATTCTCCATCTCCACAAGCGCAATGGACTTCGCATCACACCACACACCCATCACCACACCACACCACTCACTTCATGAGCGCCTCATTCTCCATCTCCAATTGCCACACACCACACATCAATCACAACACACCAACCACACCACACCACACCACTTACTTCATGAGCGCCTCATTCTCCATCTCCAAATGCACAATGGACGTTGCATCACACCACACACCACACACCCATCACCCCACACTACTCCCTACATGAGGGCCTCATTCTTTATCTCCAAATGCACAATGGACGTTGCATCACACCACACACCACACACCCATCACCCCACACTACTCCCTACATGAGGGCCTCATTCTCCATCTCCAAATGCACAATGGACGTTGCATCACACCTTACACCACACACCCATCACCCCACACTACTCCCTACATGAGGGCCTCATTCTCCATCTCCAAATGCACAATGGACGTTGCATCACACCACACACCACACACCCATCACCCCACACTACTCCCTACATGAGGGCCTCATTCTCCATCTCCAAATCACCACACACCACACCACACCACACACCACACACCACACACTACACACTTATCCCCACACACCACTTACTTCATGAGCCCCTCATTCTCCATCTCCAAATGCACAATGGACGTTGCATCTGCTTGCATCCGGCGGTACACTTCAACCCTGTACCGCCTGAAAGCATGGTGGCCTGCATCCGCCTCCAAGTGCTGTTCAACCTCTTGCTCTTGCGCCACCAGCTCCATCATGTGTGACGCAAGCAGACCCCTGACCCTGTGTGTGTGTGTATGTATGTGTAAATGTTTGTGTGTATGTATGTGTGCCACCAGCTCCGTCATGTGTGATGCAAGCAGACCCCTGAACCTGTGTGTGTGTATGTATGTGTGCATGTATGTGTACATGTTTGTGTGTATGTATGTGCGCCTCCAGCTTCATCATATTCGACGCAAGCAGACTTTTGACCCTGGATGGATCAGGGATTATTTTTCAGTTCAGAAGGTTTTTTATAGCTATATGAGTTTAGGCCTCCTCCAGGGACAGCTTGTCCATAGCGTTTTAGAGCTTTTTAGAGCCATGTAAGGCCATTTAGGGCCATCTATTTTTGGTTCTTTATAGCGGCAATTGGGTCCGAAACGGGGTCAAAAGTGGCAAAGCTATATATTGCTCAAGCGCCACCAGCTCCGTCATGTGTGACGCAAGCAGACCCCTGACCCTGTGTGAATGGGTGTATGTTTGTGTGCATGTATGTGTACATGTTTGTGTGTATGTATGTGCGCCACCAGCTCCATCATGTGTGATGCAAGCAGGCCTTTGACCCTGTATGTATGTGTGTATGTGTGTATGTGCGAATGTATATGTATATATGTGTGTATGTATATGTGTTTTCAGCTCCATCATGTGTGATGCAAGCAGGCCTTTGACCCTGTATGTCTGCGTGTATGTGCGTATGTATGTATATATGTCTGTGTGTATGTATGTGTCATTCCAGCTCCATCATGAGTAACGCAAGCAGTCCTTTGGCCCTGTATGTATCAGAGATCAATTTTTCAGAAGTTCAGAAAGTGGATAGCTTTTTAGAGACATTTAATGACATTTAGGGCCATATATTGGGGTTCTTTATAGCGTAATTGAGGCCAAAACGGGGTCAAAAGTAGCAAAAGCTATATATTGCTCATGCGCCACCAGCTCCATCATGTGTGATGCAAGCAGACCTTTGACCCTGTTTGTATGTGTGTATGTGTGTATGTGTGTATGTGTGTGTGTATGTGCGCTACCAGCTCCATCATGTGTGATGCAAGCAGACCTTTGGCCCTGTTTGTATGTGTGTATGTGTGTATGTGTGAAGCAAACAGACCTTGACCCTGTATGTATGTGTGTATGTCTGTATGTTTGTGTGTATGTATGTATGTTTCCAGCTCCATCATGAGTGACGCAAGCAGTCCTTTGGCCCTGTATGTATCAGAGATTGTTTTTCAGAAGTTCAGAAAGTGGATAGCTGTCTAGAGCCATTTAAGGACATTTGGGGCCATATATTGGGGTTCTTTATAGCGTAAATTTGGACCAAAACGGGGTCAACAGTAGCAAAAGCTACTTATTGCTAATGTGCCACCAGCTCCATCATGTGGGATGCAAGCAGACCGTTGACCCTGTTTGTATGTGTGTATGTGTGTATGTGTATGTGCGCTACCAGATCCATCATGTGTGAAGCAAACAGACCGTTGACCCTGTTTGCATGTGTGTATGTGTGTATGTGTGTATGTGTGCATGTGTGTATGTGTGCATGTGTGTATGTGTGCATGTGTGTATGTGTGCATGTGTGTATGTGTGTGAGTGTGTATGTGTGCATGTGTGTATGTGTGTATGTGTGCATGTGTGCATGTGTGTATGTGTGTATGTGTGTATGTGTGCATGTGTGTATATGTGTATGTGTGCATGTGTGTGGGTGTGTATGTGTGCATATGTGTATGTGTGCATGTGTGTATATGTGTATGTGTGAATGTGTGCATGTGTGTATGTGTGCATGTGTGTATGTGTGCATGTGTGTATGTGTGTATGCGTGCATGTGTGTATGTGTGTGTATGTGTGCATGTGTGTATGCGTGCATGTGTTTATATGTGTACGTGTGTATGTGTGTATGTGTGCATGTGTGTATGTGTGTATGTGTGTATGTGTGTATGTGTGTATGTGTGTATGTGTGTATGTGTGTATATGTGTATGTGTGTATGTGTGTATGTGTGTATGTGTATATGTGTATGTGTGTATGTGTGTATGTGTGTATGTGTGTATGTGTGTATGTGTGTATGTGTGTATATGTGTATGTGTGTATGTGTGTATGTGTGTATGTGTGTATGTGTGTATGTGTGTATGTGTGTATGTGTGTATGTGTGTATGTGTGTATGTGTGTATGTTTGAATGTGTGTATATGTGTATGCCTGCATGTGTGTATCTGTGCATGTGTGTACCCTGGCCCTACAGTAAACCCTGGCTTCAGTCTGCTGCACTTGATTCCGGTGCCACCTGTTGTTCTAATAGCCAGCACACTCTGCCAATATTCCACGCCACTTGCGAGGCGCCTAGGACTTGTCCATGGACCATGGCCATTGATGTGTGCAATGGATAATTTGAATTTGAATTTGGATGTGTGCAATAGATAATTTGAATTTGAATTTGGATGTGTGCAATGGATAATTTTAATGGACTCATCCCCGATCCGGACTCGGAGTGGCTCAATGGTAGAGTTTCCGACCTTGATCGAAGGAGATGCCGGGTTCGAACCCCGTCGGGAGCGTTTCGGTTCTCACGGTGGCCGTCAACCGTATGAAACGTGACTGGCTCTAGCCTTGTTGCCAACTCGGGCAAGGTGAGCTTACGAACCGGTGTCGATAACACCACGTCCTTAGTAGGGTCAACTGTCCCCGGCAGTGTGACTTACTTGGATGTTCGAATTTTCAATTTTCAATTTTTCAATTTTCAATTTTAATGGACTCAAGTGTGAATTTTGTTTTGTTCTAACAAGAAGGATTTGCTCCCCAAAGAGTGGGCATCCGTGCGCTAGCCCTGGACTAAAGTATTTTATCGACTTTGTCGATCTTTACTTGATTTTTTGTCGATGTTTTTGGTTTTGTCCATTTGCTCCTCAAAGGGTCTCCGTGCCCAATTTTCTAATTCCATGATTCACTGCGGCGCTCAAATTTTGAAATAACCTGTTCTGCTGTTCATTGTCCATGCCAGCATTCCAAAATAGGGCAATGCTGGTGTGCACAAAGCGGACTCTCTCGCAACCGTCTCCAATTTCTAATTTCGTTATTTGCTATGGAATTCAAATTTTGAATTTGAATTTGAATTTGAATTATGCCACTTGCCTGTTCTGCTGTTCATTGTCCATGCCAGCATTCCAAAATGGGGCAATGCTGGTGTGCGTAAAGCGGACTCTCTCGCAACCGTCTCCAATTTCTAATTTCGTTATTTGCTATGGAATTCAAATTTTGAATTTGAATTTGAATTTGAATTATGCCCCCCCCCTGTTCTGCTGTTCATCTTCCACGCAAGCATTCTCCATTAGGGCACTACTGGGTGTAAACAAGGATGTCTCTCCTGCACCTGTTTTTTACCCCACCAAGTTTCAAATTCCATCATTTGCTGTGGCGTTCAAATTATGAATTATGTCACTCACTTGTCTCTTTGTTCATCGTCCATGTGAGCATTCCAAATTAGGACATTGCTGGTGTGCACAAGGACCTCTCTCCTGCACCTGTCTCCAATTTCGAGTTTCGTTATTTGCAATGGCATTCAAATTTTGAATTTGAATTTGAATTTTAAACTAAATTATGCTACTCACCTTTTTTGCTGCTCATCGTCCATGCCAGCATTTTCCACTTGGGCACTGCCGGGTGGGCACACGGACGTCTCTCCTGCACCTGTAACGTCTTCAACCTGAAGAATACGAATTTGAATTATAAATTGGACTGAATTGGAGTCAACCTGAAATCTTAAATATGCACTATTTCAGATCCCATGGCCTGTAAAATATGTAAAAATAATATCAATCTGGAACAGTCTGTATCTGCATGACACATTATAAAATATGTAAAAATAGTATCAATCTGGAACAGTCTGTATCTGCATGACACATTATAAAATATGTAAAAATAATATCAATCTGGAACAGTCTGTATCTGCATGACACAATATAAATATGTAAAAATAATATCAATCTGGAACAGCCTGTATCTGCATGCCACATTATAAAATATGTAAAAATAATATCAATCTGGAACAGTCTGTATCTGCATGACACAATATAAATATGTAAAAATTCTATCAATATGGAACAGTCTGTATCTGCATGACACAATATAAATATGTAAAAATAATATCAATATGGAACAGTCTGTATCTGCATGACACAATATAAATATGTAAAAATACTGTACATCTGGAACAGTCTGTATCTGCATGACACAATATAAATATGTAAAAATAATATCAATATGGAACAGTCTGTATCTGCATGACACAATATAAATATGTAAAAATACTGTACATCTGGAACAGTCTGTATCTGCATGACCCAATGTAAAATGTGCAAAACAAATCCACACAAATAGCATACATGTCCTCTCAGCAAGCCCTGTATGTATGTTCCAGTCCAGGGGCAGGCCAATCAGGCTAAAGGGACTTGCCCAACCGAGATAGGAAGGGCTAAAAAATCTTTGATGAACTGAAGCCCTGCAGCTTTAGATTATTCACCATCTGCTCCTCCTCCCGATATATAAGATAAAATATAAACAAAATACGAAATGCGAGAATAAAATATAAAATATAAAATACAAAAAATATAAAATATAAAATAAAATATAAAATATAAATACAATAAATCAGTGATATAAATCAGTGATATAAATCAGTGATATAAATCAGTCAAACACGTATTGCA
Source organism: Chlamydomonas sp. ICE-L (assembly GCA_013435795.1). NCBI lineage: Eukaryota > Viridiplantae > Chlorophyta > Chlorophyceae > Chlamydomonadales > Chlamydomonadaceae > Chlamydomonas > Chlamydomonas sp. ICE-L. Next base: position 967,796 of record JACBWV010000469.1, on the reverse strand, counting down.
CCTGTCCTTTCAGCGAGCCCTGCATCTTAAGGTTTTCCAAAATATGGTGCTTCACATGCCACTGGTTGAGAGAGAGCTCAAAGGAGTTCATCCAAAATGATTTAAAATGTAAGGCATAAAGCCATACAATATAAAATACGATCACATATCTGTCCTCTCAGGAAGCCCTGCAGCTGTAGGGTATCCACAATCTGGTGCTACTCCTGTTACTGGGCCATGGACAGTTCAGCAAACTTCATCCAGAATACCCTAAAATATGTTCTATAAAATCAGTCAAACATGAAGTACCTGTCCTCTCAGCAAGGCTTGTAGCTTTAGATTCTCAACAAGCGGGTGCTCCTCCTGATACTGGTTGGGGGAGGGCTCAAAGCAGTGAATCAAAAATAATGTGAAATCTACGGCATAAATCTGAAACAACGATCACATACCTGTCCTCTCAGCAAGCCCTGCATCTTTGGTGTTTCCACAATCTGGCGCTTCTCCTGATACTGGGCCATGGACAGCTCAGCAAACTTCATCCAGAATACCCTAAAATATGTTATATAAAATCAGTAAAACATAATGTACCTGTCCTCTCAGCAACGCCTGCAGCTTTAGATTCTCAACAATCGGGTGCTCCTCCTGATAATGGTTGGGGGAGGGCTCAAAGCAGTTAATAAAAAAGAATATGAAATCTACGGCATAAATCTGAAAACGATCACAAACCTGTCCTCTCAGAAAGCCCTGCAGCTTTGGTGTTTCCACAATCTGGTGCTCCTCCTGATATCGGGCAATGGACAGCTCAGCAAACTTCATCCAGAATACCCTAAAATATGTGATATAAAAGCCCTAAAACATGATGTACCTGTCCTCTCAGCAAGGCCTGTAGCTTTAGATTCTCAACAAGCGGGTGCTCCTCCTGATACTGGTTGGGGGAGGGCTCAAAGCAGTTCATCAAAAATAATATGAAATCTATGGCATAAAATCTGAAAACGATCACAAACCTGTCCTCTCAGAAAGCCCTGCAGCTTTGGTGTTTCCACAATCTGGTGCTCCTCCTGATATCGGGCAATGGACAGCTCAGCAAACTTCATCCAGAATACCCTAAAATATGTGATATAAAAGCCCTAAAACATGATTTACCTGTCCTCTCAGCAAGGCCTGTAGCTTTAGATTCTCAACAAGCGGGTGCTCCTCCTGATACTGGTTGGGGGAGGGCTCAAAGCAGTTCATCAAAAATAATATACAATCTACGGCATAAAATCTGAAACAACGATCACATACATGTCCTCTCAGCAAGCCCTGCAGCTTTAGGGTATCCACAATCTGGTGCTCCTCTTGATACTGGGCGATGGAGTGCTCGAGGCAGTTCATCCACTTTGCACGCTCAGCCTGGTCATGCGTTCGTATGAACACCGGGAGCTGACCTGTCGTGTATTTGGTTGGGAGTTTTTTTAGGCTTGGTGTTCGGCTCAAGTGCAAGCAAACAAGCTGTCCCCCTTAACTTCACAGCAATGCAAGCTCTAACTCAAACTATTCCTCTCCTTCCCACCCCCACACGTGGCTCACCTTCGCTGTGTGAGATCAACCGAATGAGGCCCCCATCAAACCCCCACGTAGCTCACCTTTCTTGTGTGCGATCAAACCATCCCTCTGCCCCCCACCCCACCTTGTAGCTCACCTTTATTGTGTAAGATCAAACTATCCCTCTCCCTTTCACCCCCCTCACCCCACCCCACCCCACCCCCCACACACGTAGCTCACCTTTGTTGTGTGAGATCAACCGAATGAGGCCCCCATCCAACCCCCACGCAGCTCACCTTTCTCGTGTGCAATCAAACTATCCCTCTGCCTCCCACCCCACCACGTAGCTCACCTTTCTTGTGTAAGATCATACTGTCCCTCTCCCTTTCACCCCCCCACCCCCACCCCCACCCCCACCCCCCACACACACTTAGCTTACCTTTCTTGTGTGAGACCAACCGAATGAGGCCCCCATCCAAGGCGTCTGCCTCCACATGTGTGTTGCGCAAGCTCACACTCGTCACCTCCCCCTTTCTGTTCATTCGCTTGTAGATGAGCAGCACACCTGGGGACTCCTGAGGTGCGATGAGCACAAACACACGACGCCAGCGCGGGTTGCTACCCATCCATAAAAGCACATAGCCCCCGAGTGATTCAACACCTTTTTGGAAGGGCCTTGGCCCATCTGGGTGTGGTCCCACGCCACCCGGGTGTGGTCCCACGCCACCTGGATGCGGTCCCACGCCACCTGGGTGTTGTCCCACGCCACCTGGGTGTGATCCCACGCCACCTGGGTGTTGTCCAACGCCAACTGGGTGTGGGCCTACGCCACCTGGATGCGGTCCCACGCCACCTGGGTGCTGTCCCACGCTGTCTGGGTGTGGATCCACGCCACCTGGGTGTTGTCCCATGCCTCCTAGGTGTTGTTCCACACCACCTGGGTGTGGCCATACCCCACTAGGGTTTGTTCCCACCCCACCAAGTGCCAGCTCACCACCCTCCACTGCCCTGTTTGGTGAACTCACGCCAGCACACTCATCATGTGTCGGTGGATTTGGCATCGAGCATGAGATGTGAGGTATTGGTATGAGAAAGCCAGCTGCATCCTTGCGGCTCTGACCTGTGTGCCCTGCTGTGATGTTTGCCATAGCTGTCCCTGTGGCAGGATGGTGCTGAGTCACCGCCTCGGTGTGGGCGGCAGCTGTACCCTTGGCCTTCTTCAAGTGGAAGGGGTTGAGCAGCTTTGCTAAGCCTGAAAAGGCACCACGCTCACCGAGTGAGTGCTGTCCATACCTATGTCCATGTTCGAGCTTGTGTCCATGTTCGACTAAACTACTGTGCCCGTGCTCAAGTTCGACTAAACTACTGTGCCCGTGCTCAAGTGCATGTATTTGTACTCGTGCAGCAGCATGTGTAGGTGCTGGTACTGGCCCTCGCCCATCATCATGCGGATTCCCTTCCTCATGCAGATGTCCATGTACTAGGAATCGCCCACCATCACTGTGCTCGCTTGAACTCCTGTGCCCGTGCTCAAGTGCATGTACTTGTGCTCGTGCAGCAGCATGTATAGGTGCTGGTACTCGCCCATCATCATGTGGATTCCCTTCCTCATGCAGATGTGCGTGTTCAAGTAATCGCCCACCATCACTGTGCTCACTTGAACTCCTGTGCCCAACCTCAATTGCATAGACTTGCGCAGCATGATCTGCATATGCTGGTACAAGTACTGGCCCACCATTACGTGGATGCCCTTGCTCATCTCCAAGCTCTTCAGGATTTCCAAGTGCATAGACTCGTTCAGCATGATCTGCATGTGCTGGTCCTGGTCCTGGTCCACCATTACGTGGATGCCCCTGCTCATTTCCAAGCTCTTGAGGATTTTCAAGTGCATATGCTCGTGTACCATGATCTGCATGTGCTGGTACTGGTCCTGGTCCACCATTACGTGGATGCCCTTGCTCATCTCCAAGCTCTTGAGGATTTTCAAGTGCATATGCTCGTGTAGCATGATCTGCATGTGCCGGTACTGGTACTGGTCCGCCGTTATGTGGATGCCCTTGCCCATCTCCATGCTCATGTTCAAGCTCATGAGAATTTCCAAGCACAAGGTTAGGCCCAGTTGGTGTCCACCCCTTCTCTGAAGTTTGTCCAGCTTCATCTTCATTGAGCTGCTGCACTGCATCCTGCCCTTGCTCCTGTGACCACCCAGCTTCATGCTCTTCATCGCTCAGTACATGCTCTTGCACCTGTGAGCGTGCATATCTTCGTTGAGTTATACAGTGATGTGCTGCTGCCTCGGGCCCTTGCTTGTTTGAGCCACTACATCCACACTCTTGATCACTCACTCCATGTCCTTGCTCCTGTGAGTGTGCAGATACACAATGAGGTATACAGTGCAGTTCTAATTGCTCCTGCCCTTGCTCCTGTGACCATCCAGCTTCATGCTCTTCATCGCTCAGTACATGCTCTTGCTCCCGTGAGTGCGCAGATACACGTCGAGGTATACAGTACTTTGCTGCTGCCTCATGCCCTTGATCATGTGAGTGTGCAGATACACAATGAGGTATACAGTGCGGTTCTAATTGCTCCTGCCCTTGCTCCTGTGACCATCCATCTTCATGCTCTGCATCGCTCACTGCATGCCCTTGATCCCGTGAATGTGCAGATACACGATGAGGTATACCGTGCTGTGCTGCTGCTTCATGCCCTTGCTCCTGTGACCGCCCAGCTCCATGCTCTTGATCGCTCAGTACATGCTCTTGCTCATCCTGTGCCTGCTGTTGCCCATGTTCCTCACAATCCTGCTCTTCATCATCTTGGGCATGGGCCTGCTGCTGATCTTGTTGACCATGTGCCTGCCGCTGCTGCCCATGTTCCTCACAAGCTTGCCGTTGATCATGTAGGGCATGGGCCCATTGTTGCTGGAGTTGGGCATGGGCCTGCTGTTGCCCATGTTCCTCACAAGCTTGCTCTTGATCATGTTGGGCATGGGCCTGCTGTTGCTGGAGTTGGGCATGGGCCAGCTGTTGCCCATGTTCCTCACAAGCTTGTTGGGCATGGGCCTGCTGCTGATCTTGTTGAACATGTACCTTCTGATGCCCATGTTCCTCACAAGTTTGCTGTTGTACATGTATCCGCTGCTGTTCCTGTTGAGGATGTACCTCCTGCTGCCCATGTTCCTCGCGTACTTGCTGTTGTACATGTAATTGCTGTTGTACACGTAGAGCACGTGCACTATCATCTTCTGCCATGGGGTGGACTGACATGGGAGCAATTGCATGCTGTATAGGCAGATGCCTCAGCACGTTTGTACCACTGAGCTGCCCATCAGAGTGATGTGTCTATGCACTGCCTTGCCTGCTAATGGTACAGCCTAAGGCCGACCTCAATGTGTATTTCCCTCCGATGATGTTCGAGGTCTGGTGACCTCCTATGGACAGCCTCCTCTAGCCACGCCAAATTGGTGTACTGCTTTCTTTCTTTATCTCTTTCAGTCCTGGGAAGACAACTCGGTTCCATATGCTTGCCCAACTTAGAACAATCAAGATTAAATGTAGGTCATGAGGAGAAGCTGCTTATAAGCACTCTGATAACAGAAAGAGAGGACAGGATGTGTGGCAATGTTGTCATGTGGCCTGCTCTGGATGTGTGTGTGTGGTGGGGGGGGACAATAACCTTGGGACAGGACAGGACAAGAGGAGAGGGAATATCCGTTTCGGATTTTGATCGATGCGGGTGAGGGGCGGAGGGGACTTAACGGTGCTGGGTCTAATCGTTTCTAGACTTCGCAGGCACGAAGGCATGGATGGAGGCACAGCGTTTCAGTCGGATCCAGCGTCGCGTAAGCCTTGTAACGTTGGTCGGGCCACGTGTACTCGTGAGCTGGCACTCCTGGCAGTCGTGGCGTGGCCCGGCTCCTGTATGTATGTCGAGGGGTAGGCACCGAGGGGTAGGCCAAATAGGCTTAAGGGACTTGTCCAACCGTATGGGAAGGGCTTAAAAAGAAAAAGCACTGATGAACTGAACCCCAAACAATCGTTTTACCGACGGGGGCCCTGAGTTCGTGCGTCAGTGAATTTCGGGCTCCTGTGAATTCCCGCAAATCGCAGCTACGGTATTAAATTTCCCTAAGGTATGGGAGGCAATGGAAGCAAAATAGGCAAACGAGGGGCTGAGACTCAACATGGATGTTGGCCACCTGACCCACCGCACGGGTCTCTCAAGATGCAGGTATGCAACCACGGTTCAACACCTGATACCTCCGGTTGGCGTTTTTGCCTGATATAGTAATACAACACCCTTGCTGTTCCACACATCGCAAATTCGGACCCAGGGCTGCGTCTTCAGAGCTACAACCAAGATCCTAAATTACTAAAACCCTAGTTGTTTTCTTGATATTTTAAGCTACAAAGGAGTGTAGCTTAGTTGCAGCTACAATACACAGGAGCGTAGCAAACTAGCGACATAAAAACATAGTCCTGTCGAGCCACACCATTTTAAACATGCTAGTTCAACTGTGCAGTGTGCACTTAGTGTGCAGGCCATCTCAACACATGATACGAATTATTTTCACGATAAAAAGATTCCCAGCCTCTCCCTGTCTTATGCCGTACCCACGCTTTTGCCCGAGGTCTGGAACATGATTTTTGACGGATTATCCGAGGTACTCGGTATTTTAGGTGTTCACATGCATGTATGTATGTTTCATTCAAAGGGGTGGCCAATTACGAAAATTTACTCACCCATCTGCAAATACTAATATGATATCGGCAAGGGCTACTCTTATCTTGGGCCGTGAGTCCGTGACTTAGGAACCCTTTATATGCAAAATAATTATATGATATAGGGAGGGGCTATTATTCATACCGGTATTAATTAACAAAAGCTTTTAGATCTGCCCAAAACATCAAACCTTATACATGCAGGAGCAATGACATTCAAGCTGAATGCTCCGGTGCACCTAGTTGGCTACCCCTGGACTAGAACGTACATACATAATTCTGCTATACTTTCAACATACATGATACACCACCTGCCAAGCTCCAGCTAGGAATGACATCTTAAGAGTGTGGAATGACACCCAAAACTCCTCACCGTCTCGTGAATGTGACCGGCTTCCTTCCTAAGTTAGGTTTTATTCCGTTACTTCCGTTACTTCCAAAAACACTTACTGCCTACTGCTTATGCCTTACGCGCACCCCTCCTTCAACCACTCCGCTTTGCATGCATAATTTCCCCTCACTTCGATCAGGACGTCGGTGTTGCTTTCTTTGCTTCCACTTGTAAATCAACGTTTGATTCCATTCTCCAACTCCAAGCTCAGTCCTACCCCGCTCGCCAAGCCACGCTTACCTGCGCCTTCTCTCTGCCTTTCTTACACCGCAACAAACCATCCGAAGTGGGCCTTCCCAATCGCATTCCATTTCTTTCCATTCCACCACTTAGTCATAGACAGGCCCTTGTTGACGCAAGAGGATGCATCGTGTCGACGTCCTTTCCCGCCAACTCCTGGCCGGGGCTGGATCCCACGCTTACGACGACCATGATCGTAGACCTCTGTTGGCCAGCAGGGCCGAGTACGACAACCTGTGGAATTGGTCCATCTCTGACCCATGTGGCTTCTGGGGTGACCAAGCCTCTCAATTCCACTGGCACAAGAGGGTGAGGCAGGGCATGGGGTGGAGTGAGGAATGAGATACGTGCTCTGTGTGTGGACCTTGCCTCCAGGATTCGAACCTGGATATCTTCCAGGGAGGTCGGATGGAGTGTCCCATATAGGCAGGGCATGGGGTGAGGTTGGGCACAAGAGGGTGAGGCAGGGCATGGGGTGGAGAGAGGAATGAGATACGTGCTATGTGTATGGACCTTGCCTTCAGGATTCGAACCTGGATATCTTCTGGGGAGGTCGGATGGAGCGTCCCACATAGGCAGGGCTGGTGTGAGGTTGGGCGCAAGAGGGTGGGGCAGGGCATGGGGTGAGTCATGGGGTATTTCCCCCTTGACTTTATCAAGCTACCTGTACAGTTGTGTTCCAGAAGGGACAAGTACAACAGCCAGTGTCATTCGTATGTCTCTGAGACCTCAGCCTTTCAGTTCCACTCGCTCAAGTGTGGGTGTAGGGGTGGTTGGATGGGTGGGTGTGAGGGGTGGGTGGGTGGTCAGCCCTAGAGACATGCCAGGTCCTCTGTGTGTGCGTGGTGGGGGGGTGGGATGGGGTGGGTGGGTGGGTGGTGGGGGGAGGGTTACAGTGGGTGTATGGGTGGGTGGTTAGGTGGGGGTGAGGCTGGGCATGGGTTCCAGTCGGGACCTAGACTCTCAGGTCCACTGGCTCATGCTCATGCATATGTACATTCGCATACGCATACAAATAAACATACACATTCACATACTTATATGTATACACAAACGTTGCTACGCCATTCTATGCAGTGGCAGGAGCACCACCACGTACAACTTCTGTTACAAGGCATGGACACAACCAAATACACAATCAAATTTTTGACCCAAATCAATTAAATACAAAATAAATCCAATTCAATACACAATCAAATCAATATAAATTCAAATAAATGTATGGCAAAATCAAAATAAAACCAATACGAAATGAACTCAATAAAAAATCAAATAATTTCATTACAAAATAAAATCCGTAAACAATCAAATTAATTAAATACAAAATGGAAACACCGACCCTCACCGTGCTATGCCCCCCTGTACAGTTTTATTTTACTAATTTGATGTTTTTAATGATTTGATTTTTTACTGATTTGATCAAATCAGTAAAAAAAACGAAATAATTAAATACAGCATAGAAACACTGACCCTCACCGTGCTATTCCTTCCTATGTAGTGGCAGGAGCACCACCACGTGCAAAGCAACTTGGACACAAGCAAGGGCCCGGTCAGCATCGAGTACTTCCGTGGAGGTCAAACCAACATCTCTTTCAATGTGCGATGTTTTATTTTGAAGGTGGTGGAGGTGGAGGTGGTGGTGGTGGTGGAAGTGGTGGAGGGGGTACATGTCCAGGTGGTGGAAGTGGAGGTCCAACCAATATCTCCTTCAATGTGCGATGTATTCTTTTGGAAGTGGTGGATGTGGATTTGGAGGTGGTGGTGATGGTGGAGGGGGTGGAGGGGGTGTATGTGGTGGTGGTGGAAGTGGCGGTCCAACCAACATCTCCTTCAATGTGCGATGTCTTCTTTTGGAGGTGGTGGTGATGGTGGAAGTGGTGGAGGGAGTATATGTGGAGGTGGTGGAAGTGAAGGTCAAACCAACACATCTTCCAATGTGCGATGTATTCTTTTGAAGGAGGTGGATGTGGAGGAAGTGGTGATGGTGGTGGTGGAGGGGGTGTATGTGGAGGTGGTGAAAGGGGTATACGTGGAGGTGGTGGAAGTGGAGGTCCAACCGACATCTCCTTCAATGTGCGATGTCTTCTTTTGGAGGTGGTGGATGTGGATGTGGAGGTGGTGGTGATGGTGGAGGTGGTGGAGGGGGTGGTGGTGATGGTAGAGGTGGTGAAAGGGATATACGTGGAGGTGGTGGAAGTGGAGGTCAAACCAGCACATCTTTCAATGTGCGATGTCTTCTTTTGGAGGTGATGGATGTGGATTCGGAGGTAGTGGTGGTGGTGGTGGTGGAGGGGGTGTATGTGGGGGTGATGGATGTGGATTTGGAGGTAGTGGTGGTGGTGGTGGTGGAGGGGGCGTATGTGGAGGTGATGGATGTGGATTTGGAGGTAGTGGTGGTGGAGGGGGTGTATGTGGAGGTGGTGAAAGTGGAGGTCTAACCAACATCTCCTTCAATGCGCGATGTATTCTTTTGGAAGTGGTGGATGTGGATGTGGATTTGGAGTTGGTGGTGATGGTGGAGGGGGTGGAGGGGGTGTATGTGGAGGTGGTGGAAGTGGAGATCAAACCAACATATCTTCCGATGTGCGATGTATTCTTTTTAAGGTGGTGGTGAAGGTGGAAGTGGTGGAGGGGGTGTATGTGGAGGTGGTGGAAGTGGAGATCAAACCAACTCATCTTTCAATGTGCGATGTATTCTTTTGGAGTTGGTGGTGAAGGTGGAAGTGGTGGAGGGTGTGTATGTGGAGGTGGTGGAAGTGGAGATCAAACCAACTCATCTTTCAATGTGCGATGTATTCTTTTGGAGTTGGTTGGTGGTGAAGGGTGGAAGTGGTGGAGGGGGGTGGTATGTGGAGGTGGTGGAAGTGGAGATCAAACCAACTCATCTTTCAATGTGCGATGTAATCTTTTGGAGTTGGTGGTGAAGGTGGAAGTGGTGGAGGGTGTGTATGTGGAGGTGGTGGAAGTGGAGATCAAACCAACTCATCTTTCAATGTGCGATGTATTCTTTTGGAGTTGGTGGTGAAGGTGGAAGTGGTGGAGGGTGTGTATGTGGAGGGGGTGGAAGTGGAGATCAAACCAACTCATCTTTCAATGTGCGATGTATTCTTTTGGAGTTGGTGGTGAAGGTGGAAGTGGTGGAGGGTGTGTATGTGGAGGTGGTGGAAGTGGAGATCAAACCAACTCATCTTTCAATGTGCGATGTATTCTTTTGGAGTTGGTGGTGAAGGTGGAAGTGGTGGAGGGTGTGTATGTGGAGGTGGTGGAAGTGGAGATCAAACCAACTCATCTTTCAATGTGCGATGTATTCTTTTGGAGTTGGTGGTGATGGTAGAGGTGATGAAAGGGGTATACGTGGAGGTGGTGGAAGTGGAGCTCAAACCAGCACATCTTTCAATTTGCGATGTATTATTTTGGAGGTAATGGATGTGGATTTGGAGGTAGTGGTAGTGGTGGTGGCGGAAGGGGTGCGTTTGGAGGTGGTGGAAGTGGGGTCTAACCTACATCTCCTTCAATGTGCAATGTTTTCTTTTGGAGGTGGTGGTGATGGTGGAAGAGGTGGAGGGGGTATATGTGGAGGTGGTGGAAGTGGAGGTCAAACCAACACCTCCTTCAATGTGCGATGTCTTCTTTCTTCAATGTTGGTGGGGGTGGTGGAGGTAAAAGTAGTTGTGGAAGTGGTGGAGGTGGAGGCAGTCGGGGGAGATGGGAGAGGCGGGGGATGGGAAGTGGAAAGGGGGGGGGGGGGGGGGGGGGGGGGGGGGAGGGGGGGGGGCGTTGGTCAAGCGGTAGGGGTACGTCAAGGGTATGCGTAGTGAGTAAGGGGGGGGCGTTGGTCAAGCGGTAGGGGTACGTCAAGGGTATGCGTAGTGAGTAAGGGGGGGGGCGT
>JACBWV010000469.1:917052-954552 GCA_013435795.1 Chlamydomonas sp. ICE-L | reverse complement strand
ACAACCCACAAGTACACAACCCACAACCCAGCACTGCCTAACCCACCCCACCCCACTTCACCCTAACCCACCCCACCCCACTTCACCCCACTTCACCCCACCTCTGCCCCACCCCATCCCACCCCACCCCACCCCACCCCACCCCACCCCACCCCTATGCCACTACCAGGCCAACTGGCTTAAGGCGCAAGGCGTGCAGCGTGGCGACACCGTCACACTGTACCTTCCTATGACCCCCGAGTTGCCTATATCCATGCTTGCATGTGCTCGCATTGGCGCGGTGCACAGTGTTGTGTTTGCTGGCTTCAGTGCTGACAGCCTGGCACAGCGCATCATGGATGCAAGGTGTGTTAATTATGTGGTGTATGGTGTTGTTTCGTATTTGCTGGCGGTGCTGACAGCCTGGCACAGCGCATCATGGATGCAAGGTGTGTTAATTATGTGGTGTATGGTGTTGTTTCGTATTTGCTGGCGGTGCTGACAGCCTGGCACAGCGCATCATGGATGCAAGGTGTGTTAATTATGTGGTGCATGGTGTTGTTTCGTATTTGTTTGCAGTGCTGACAGCCTGGCACAGCGCATCATGGATGCAAGGTGTGAACATGGTGTGGCGTATGGTGTCGTGTTTGCTGGCTTCAGTGCTGACAGCCTGGCACAGCGCATCATGGATGCAAGGTGTGTTAATTATGTGGCATATGGTGTTGTTTCGTATTTGCTGGCAGTGCTGACAGGTGTGCACATGATATGGAGAAAAGTGTTGTGTCGTGTCCTGTCGTGTCGTGTCATGTGTTCACATTGGCGCCGTGCACAGTGTCATGTTTGCTGGCTTCAGTGCTGACAGCGTGGCGCAGCGCATCATGGACGCAAGGTGTGTACATGGGCACTCATTGAAATTGAAATTTTTACATCCGTGTTATACAGTTGCTCACAGGACGTGATGTTAAGGACACCACAGCGTAAGCCGGAGCTGGCTATAGTCACCGTAGTACCACCACATTGAGTAGAATCACTGCCGATGCTAGTGGGCACCAGGGTACTTCAAATGGCCAAATTGGCCAGCGCTTTAGCGCACTTGAAAACAAAAAAACTGCGCTTTGTAGTGCAAAAAGCGCAAAAATTGCTTGCAGCGCCCATAAGGGGTTGCAAAAAACTGCGCTTAAAGCGCAGAGGGGGGCAAAGAGTCAGCGCTCAAAAGCGCAAAAGCGCGCGCTTTGAATCACCCTGATGGGCACTTATAACATATCATATTTGAATTGTGGTTTGACCCATCAATGTGGTGAACTAACTGAATCCCCAACAACTCGCAAATGATGATTGCTATGCAGATAACTTAACTTCAATTTGACAAGTTCTATGCATCGTCGCCTGCGACGCTATAAAATGGCGGAGAGTGAACGCGAGGGAGCGACATGGCAACGGAAGCGAGTTAGTTACGAGACCGTTTGCTGGCATGTGGGGCTTCATCGCGGTCAGACAGATGGACGGACAAATGGGTAACACTGGGGGCTCCCGCCCCCCAGAAGGGGGGGCTCAGCCAAAAATCACACATCAATTATATAGTAATTGCAAGGAGGTGGTTGTCCCCCGTGCAAGCAAACTGGCTGGCCCCCTCAACCTCACGCCTCGTAATAAGGTATACTATTTATTTATCTATCTATCAAATTTGAATTCAAACTGATGTTTAAAACATTACTCTGAGTAAGGCCAAGCCAATGTTCATATAATGGTCTAGTGATCTGCAGCGAGGTGATTAAAAAAGCAGGGCTGTGCACAGTGTGGTGTTTGCTGGCTTAAGGGCTGACAGCCTGGCGCAGTGCATCATGGACGCAAGGCGTGAATAAGTTCAACAACAACAACAACAACAACAACAACAACAAACACAGACACAGAAACAAAGATGCAGAAACACAAGCATAACATCCCCCCCCCCCCCCCCACCCCACCCACCCACCACAAACACAATCATAACCCCCCCACACACACACACAAACACAAACACAAACACGCAAACACCCCCCCTCCCCCCCCCCTAAGGAGTAATATCGTAGTCACTGCCCTTCACATGGCGTGATGGGCAGCAAGATCCCCCCCCCCCCCCCCCCCACACACACACACACACCCTCCTCCACACACACAGCCCTCCTCCACACACAAACTCAGGCACTCATACCCACCCACCCACCCACTAACAAACACGCACAAACCCTCCCTCCCCCCTCCTTCCCGTACAGGAGTAAGACCGTAGTCACTTCCTCTGGCATGGCACGCGGCAGCAGCAAGATCATCCCCCCCCACACACACCACCACCACCACCACCACCACACACAAGTGCAGGCACAGAACACACACAATCACACACACACATCTCCCCCCCCCCCCCCCCCCCCTCCCCTTCCCACACCCCCTCCCCCACAGGAGCAGGATCGTAGTCACTTCTTCTGGTAGAGCACGCGGCAGCAGCAAGATCACCTCCCCCCCCACCCCCCACCCCACCCACCCACCCACCCCCACCACCACCACCACCGCACACAAGCACGTGCACATAACACTCACACACAAGAGCACACACATTCCCCCCCCTCACCCCCCCCCCCCTCCCCCTCCGCCTCAACATAAGTAAGATCGTAGTCACTTCCTCTGGTATGGCAAGCGGCAGCAGCAAGATCACCTCCCCCACCACCACCACCACCCACCACCACCACCACCACCGCACACAAGCACGTGCACATAACACACACACACAAGAACACACACATTCCCTCCCCCCCTCCCCCCCCCCCCCCCCCCCCCCCCCCCCCCCCCCCCCCCCCCTTCTCCCCCTCCCACCCTACAGAAGTAAGATTGTAGTCACTTCTTCTGGTATAGCACGCGGCAGCAGCAAGATCACCTCCCCACCCACCCACCCACCCCACCACCACCACCACCACCACCACCACCACCGCACACAAGCACGTGCACATAACACACACACAAGAACACACACATCCCCCCCCTCACCCCCCCCCCCCCCCCCCCTCTCCCCCTCCCACCCTACAGAAGTAAGATCGTAGTCACTTCCTCTGGTATAGCACGCGGCAGCAGCAAGATCACCTCCCCCCCACCAACCCACCAACCCACCACCACCACCACCACCGCACAAAGCACGTGCACATAACACTCACACACAAGAGCACACACATTCCCCCCCTCCCCCCCCCCCCCCCCCCCCCCCTCTCCCCCTCCCACCCTACAGAAGTAAGATCGTAATCACTTCCTCTGGTATGGCACGCGGCAGCAGCAAGATCACCTCCCCCCCCCCCCCCCCCCACACACACACAAACACACCACCACCACCACCACACACAAGCACAGGCACAGAACACACACATCCCTTCACCCCCCCTCCCCCTCCGCCTCAACAGGAGTAAGATCGTAGTCACGTCCTCTGGCATGGCACGCGGCAGCAACAAGATCATCCCCCCACCCACCCAACCACCCACCCAACCACCACACCACACCACACCACACAAGCACAAACACCCCCCCCACCCAACCCCACCCCTACAGGAGTAGGATCGTAGTCACTTCCTCTGGCATGGCACGCGGCAGCAACAAGATAATCCCCCTCAAGAAGATCGTTGACGATTCTCTTCAACTGTGTACCAACTCAAGCTTCCACGTACACAAGGTAACTGATGGTGATTAATTACATGTTTCCTGGTGCCCTAATGAATTCCAAATGTGCTAGTGAGGATGATAAAATATTTCCTGGTGTCCTACTGAACTCCAAATGTGCTTGTGTGTGGTGGTGGTGGTGGTGGTGATGGTGGCAGTTGACGTGTCAGGTCGATCGGTTGGTCCGTCGGTCGCACAAACGGACTACGGGGTGAATCTGGGGGCCCCCGCCCCCCAGGATCCAAAACAGCGTTCAAGGTTAGGCAAGTCCCTGTAGTGTGCTTCAGAGGCAAGTCGACCTCCACGAAAAAAAATGAATTTGATACTGATGAAAGCGCGTGCAAATACGAACGCATATATCTGTATAATTTCTCAAGCAGCGCAGTTTTCGAGGAGATGAGTGGCTTCCAAGGTATGTGTCGGTTGGTGTCGGTTGGGTCCTGTCACTGTTTCTTTTTTGGGCTACTCGTAGCAGCTTCCACCCAGCTTCATTAGCCAGTGACTGATTCAAGCCCAAAGATTCAAGCTGCATTGGACAGCCTGTCATGCCAGCTTCAAGACACACTTGCTAGCTTCAGGTTTTGCCCAAGTGTGGGTGAAAGGAGCTGCCTAGAAGCTGCTATGTGTAGCAAAAACAAAACAGCGCCCCCTGTAGCCTATAAGGCCACTTAGCCTCTTTCAGTGATATACATTGGTCTAGTGGTAGACTAAATCACTTTAAGAATGAAGAGTCGGGGGTTCGACTCCCCCTTCGGTTGCTCTTGGCGTTGCAGGTCGTCGTCTACCGCAATGGTAGCTTGTCCAGTTGAGGTAGGAGACCGCTCCCCACCCGTGTACGACGGGCTCCCTTCACACCACGCCCCACCAGGCGTTATCATTACCTAAGGCCACTTCTGGCCTGTAACATACACTTGTATGCATGTTGTTACAGTCCAGGGGTAGGCATCCTCCATCCAGGCCTGAGGGCTGTTACCCATGGCCAGCATTGCCAAAAGTAACAGCACCACCACCCCCAGCACCCCCCCAGACACTAGCACCCCCCAGGTACCAACACCCCCTAGGCGCCAACACCGTCCAGGCATCAACACCCCCCAGGCACCAACACCCACAGACACCGACACCCCCACCGACCCCACAGACACCAACAGCACCCCCCACAGCATCCTCCACCCAGGACTGAAGTCTGTTACCCATGGCCAGCATTGCCAAAACCGGTACAGGATACTGCTTTGATGAACACATGATGTGGTACAACCCAGGTTGGATTTTATTGGAATGATTGTATGCATGTGGTTACAGTTCAGGGGTAGACCAACTAGGCTAATGGGCCTTGCCCAACCATGACAGGAGGGGCTATAACGAACAAGTTTTAGGCAGCGTATTAAGCGACGCAGAAAATTGGCGGAGAGTGTTGGCAACGGAATCGAGCGGACCGAAGCCAGTTAGTTACGAGACCGTTGGCTGAGGTGTCAAGCTTCATCTCAGGGAGGTGGTCGCAATAACCAAGGGACACCAGGGTGACCCTGGGGGCTCCTGCTAAAAAGCATTAATGAACTGAACCTCAAACAATTGTTTTAACATACGTGTGGTAAAGGGCGCAGGGTCTTTATTTAGGCAACTGTCCTTCTGTCCTTCTTTTGGTCCTTCTGGTGGGGAATGGGCAGCAGTCCCTAGGCAGCCCCCCACACCAGCCAGCATGCCAAGCCCTCGCCCCAACCCCCCAACCCCAAACCCAACCTCACCCCAAAATCCCCAACCACCCCCCCAACCTCCATCCCCCCAACCTCCAAACCCTAGGTGTTGGTCCTAGAGGACCCCTCCACCCCACGTAACAAAACCGGTATGCAGCCTGGAAGGGATGTGTGGTGGGTGGATGAGCTGGCTTCCCAACCATACAACTGCGAACCTGAGTGGGTTGAATCTGAGGCCCCCCTATTCTTGCTGTACACCAGTGGCAGTACAGGGATGCCCAAGGGAGTGGTGCACACAACAGGTAGGTCATAGACTCATAGCGCCTAATCTTTTGTAGGAGTGGCAACGCCATTCAAACTGAATCCTCGGTGCGGCTGGTTTGTGTAGGGAGACCCACCTCCTGGGGTGAAATACCTTTCACAACTAAAAAAAAGCTTTTCTTTTCGGCTATGAGCAGCAGCTTCTAGGCAGATCCCCTGGCTTGCAACCCAGCCAAACCTAAAGCAACCTAGTGCATCTGGAAGCTGATTGAATCGGCTGTACAACACTGTTTACATCTTGGGCATGGTGCACACAACAGGTAGGTCATAGCCTTTTCTTTTTGGCTACGAGCAGCAGCTTCTAGGCAGATCCCCTGGCTTGCAACCCAGCCAAACCTAAAGCAACCTAGTGCATCTGGAAGCTGATTGAATCGGCTCTCCAGCACTGTTTAAATCATGGGAGTGGAGCACACAACGGGCGGGCCATAGCTTTTTATTTTTGGTTATGAGCAGCAGCTTCTAGGCACATCCCCTGGCTTGCAAACCAGCCAAACCTAAAGCAAGCTAGTACATCTGAAAGCTGATCGAATCGGTTCTACAGCACTGTTTAAATCGTGGGAGTGATTTTGATCCTCGCTCAACGAATGGCAGAGCTCCTTGAACAATGTAGGTGCGGGGTTTGAATCCTCACGAGTGCGCCTTAGTTTTCGTGGTCGCTGTCAACCGCCTTGGTAGCATTGTCCAGATAAAGTAGCCGCCTACACTCAGCCCACACGCAGCCTACACTCTTGGGAGTGCTGCACACAACAGGTGCATAAGGTCAGGAAGGGAGAGAGGGAAGGATGGGGGGGAAGGGAGGGGGGGGGAGGGAGGGAAGGAGGGGGGGGCATTGGGTGGTGTGGGAGGTGTGGGTGGTGCACATAACGGGGGGTTAAGGTCAGACAGGGAGAGAGGGAAGGAGGGGAGGAGGGAGGGAAGGAGGGGGGCATTGGGTGGTGTGGGTGGTGCACATAACGGGGGGTTAAGGTCAGACAGGGAGAGAGGGAAGGAGGGGGGGAGGGAGGGAGGGAGGGGGGGCATTGGGTGGTGTGGGTGGTGTGGGTGGTGTGGGTGGTGCACACAATGGGTGGGTAAGGTCAGGCAGGGAGAGAGGGAGATAGGGGGGGAGGTAGGGAGGGGAGGGCAGAGGGAGGGAGGGAGGGAGGGGGGGCATTGGGTGGTGTGGGTCAGGTCAGGTAGGGACAGAGGGGGGGAGGGAGGATGGGGAATTGAATATGACAGCTTGCTGCTCACCCTCACCTCCATCCCCTTTCTAGGCAGCTCCCTGAGCCAGCCACTGGGCTAAGCCGAAAGGTTTCGAAAGTTCTGGACAGAGGAGAGTGCCCTCCCCCCCCCTCACCCTCACCCTCACCCTCACCCTCACCCTCACCCTCACCCTCACCCTCACCCTCACCCTCATCCCCGCCCTCCTGAGCAGGGGGATACATGGTAGCAGCTGCCACAATGATGAAGTACATCTTTGATGTACGAGCTGGCGATGTATTCTTTGCCACCGCTGACTGTGGGTGGATCACCGGTCACACCGCCGTGACATACGGCCCACTGCTCCTTGGGGCAAGCAGTATTGTTTTCGGAGCTGTTCCTGTCCAACCCACCCCTGCTAGGTATGATTATTAACATGAGTATGATGGTGATGATGATGATTATTATGTTCATGGTTATTATTATTATGATGATGATGATGATGATGATGATGATGATGATGATGACGATAGGTATGGCTATGATCATGTGTCCCCAACCCCTTTCCCCCCCCTCCTCCTCCTCTAGATATGGCTGCATGGAAGTTAAATGTTGATGACTTTGAATTGTGCGTATGTATTACGTGCGTATTATGTATCTCTTAGTTGTAATTGTGGGTATGTATCACGTGTGTATTACGTGTCTCTTAGTAGTAATTCATAAGTCATAGTATGTCATACATCACAGTATTTCACGTACTGCAGCATTTTGGGGGGGCTGTTCCCGTCCAACCCACCATGGCAAGGTAGGGCTCCTTCATATATCCTGGCATGTCATACATCACAGTCTTTCACATACTGCAGCATTTTGGGGGGGCTGTTCCCGACCACCGTACCACGGCAAAGTAGGGCTCCTTTATATATCCTGGCATGTCATGCATCACAGTCTTTAATGTATTGTAGTTTTGTTTTCGGGGCTGTTCCCGTCCAACCCAACACGGCAAGGTAGGGCTGCTATATATATCCTGGCATGTCATACATAACAGTCTTTCACGTACTGCAGCATTTGGGGGGGGCTGTTCCTGTCCAACCCACCACGGCAAGGTAGGGCTGCATCAGAGGGTCGCGAGGAAGTTGTGTTCATATACCTACGTGGGAAGTTTTTGTAATCTGCCCCACCCCCACCCCCACCACCGCAGCCCCTACCTCCCCCAACGCACCACCCGCATCCACCCAAGAACGGGCCGCCGAGCCACCCCCGCGTCAAGCCCACCAGGACCTCGGCCACAGCCCCCGGGATCATCCCCTAGCCCCAAACCAAGACCCTAGCACCCGATACTCACCTGGACAGTAAGTGTCTCATCACGGCTCCGAGACCTATTCAAATTCTCTACGAACGTGAGCTTACCAGATTCTAACCTTCGGGGCCCGGGGTCCCCGTAGTTTTTTCTCGTGATCCCCCCGCCTCGCCTACTCCCTTGTGAAATTCGGCTATGACTCAAAGTTTGCCACGTGCAAGAATACTAGAAGCATGCGCACCCCTTTCTACGCTTTATTTTATGATGGGTACAGACGCTACCATGCTCCCCCCCTTCAATACCGGCTCCCACCCTCGTACATAAGGTGCTGGGAGATGGTAGAGCCGCGATCAGCAACGCGCCTTCTCCATGGCTCCCACCCGCATCCAGAGGTGCACTGACCAGCAGTGTTTCTGTTCCATCAATGTCATATTGCTGGGTATGGGAAGCGCTATCAGGCACGCGCCTTCTACATTGCTCCCCCTCATACAGAAGTGCCCCTTACCCTCATGGTTTCGTTCCATCATGTTCAGGTCTGTGGAGATTGTAGAGCGCTATCAGGCACTCGCCTTCGAGTGGCTCCCACCCTCCACGAAGGTGCTCTGACATAGTGTGTCGTTCCACCCAACATGTTTCAGTGTGCTGGGAGTGGTAGAGCGCTATCATCCCGCTCCTTCTGACAACTACATGGCTCCCACCCTCATACAGAAGGTGCTCTGACCAGCAGTGTGTCTGTTCCAACATGTTCAGGTGCTGGGAGATGGTAGAGCGCTATCAGGCACGCGCCTTCTACATGGCTCCCACCCTCATACAGAAGGTGCTCTGACCATCATTGGGTCAGTTCCAACATGGTTCATGTGCTGGGCCGAATGGTAGACGCTATCAGGCACGCGCCTTCTACATGCTCCCACCCTCATACCGAAGTGCTCTGACCACAGTGTGTCCTGTTCAACATGTTCAGGTGCTGGGAGATGGTAAGCCGCTACAGCACCGTTTAATCACAAGCTCCCACCCTCATACAGAAGGTGCTCTGGCAGCAGGGTTTCTGTTCCACACAGTTCATGTGCTGGGAGATGGTAAAGCCGTCTATCGGCACGCGCCTTCACATGGCTCAACACCCTCATACAGAAGGTACTCTAGCACCAGTGTTTCTGTTCCAACATGTTCAGGTCTTGGAGATGTAGAGCGGCTAATCAATCCCGCGCCTTCTACAAATGGGCTCCCAACCCTCATACAGAAGGTGCTTCTAGCAGCAGTGTGTCTGTTCCAACTGTTCGGGTGCTGTTGCATGAGAGCGGCTATCAGGCACGCGCCTTCTACATGGCTTCCCACCTCATACTCGAGTGCCTGAAGAGCGTGTTCCTGTTCCAACATGTTCACGATGTGGTCTGGAGATGGGAGGCGCTATCAGGCACGCTCGCCTCTTACAACATGGCTCCCACACCTCTGACAGACGGTGCTTCTGATCAGCAGTGGTGTCTGTTTCCACATTTCAGGTGCTGGGAGATGTAGACGCTATCAGCGCACGCGCCTTCTACATGGCTCACCACCCCATACAGAAGGTGCTCTAGCAGCAGTGGTCTGTTCCAACATGTTCAGGTGCTGGAATGGTAAGCGCTATCAGGCAACGCCCTTCTACATGGGCTCCCCACCCTCAACAGAAGGTGCTCCTGACCAGCATGTGTCTGTTCCAACATTTCAGTGTGGGAGATGGTAGAGAGAGCGCTATCAGGCCACTGCGCCTTCCTACATGCTCCCACCCTCTAGAAGGTGCTTCTGACCAGATGTGTGTCGGTTCTCATCAGGTTCAGGGCTGGGGATGTGAGCGCTATCAGGCACGCGCCTTCGACATGGCTCCCACCCTCATACAAAGGTGCCTGGCAGCAGTGTGTCTGTTCCAACATATTCAGTGTGGCTGGGAGATGGTAGAGCGCTCTCAGGCACGCCCTTCTACATGGCTCCCACCCTCATACAGAAGGTTCTCTGAACCAGCGTGTTTCTGTTCCACATGTTTCATGTGCTGGTAGATGGTAGGCGCTATCAGGCCCGCGCCCTTCTACATGGCTCCCCACCCTCATACAGAAGTGCTCTGACAGCAGTTGTGTCCTGTTCCAACATTTTCGTGGCTGGAATGTAGATCGCTATCAGCCCCGGCCTTCTACATGGCTCCCCACCCTCAAACAGAAGGTGCTCTGAGCAGCAAGTGTGTCCTGTTCCCACTGTTAGGTGGCTGGGAGATGGTAAAAGCGCTTCAGCACGCGCTGAATACAAACACACTCCCAACCTCATACAGAAGGTTCTCTGAGCAGCAGTGTTGCTGTTTCCACAACTGTTCAGTGCGGGGAGATGGTAGAGCGCATACAGACACGCGCCTTTCTACATGCTCCCACCCTCATACAGAAGGTGCTCTGACCAGCAGTGTGTCTGTTCCAAACATGTTCAAGGTGCTGGTAGATGGTAGAGCGCTATTAGCACACGCCCTTCTACATGGTCCCACCCTCATACAGAATGTCTCTACCAGCATTGTGTCTGTTCCATCATGTTCCCATGTGCTGGTAGATGGTAGAGCGCTATCAGCCACGCGCCTTCTACCTGGCTCACACCCTCATACAGAAGGTGCTCTGACCATCAGTGTGTCTTGTTCCATCATGTTCAGGCGGCTGGAGATGGTAGAGCGCTATCACAGCACGCCCTTCTACATGGCTCCCACCCTCATACAGAAGGTGTCTGACCAGCAGTGGTGTCTTTCCAATCCTGTTTCAAGTGCTGGGAATGGGTAGAGCGCTATCATGGCACGCGCCTTCTAACATGGCTCCCACCTCATAAAACAGAAGGCTCTGACCCAGCAGTGTGTCTGTTCCATCATTTCATGCGGGGAGATGGTAGAGCGCTATCAGGCAGCGCCTTCTACATGGCGCCCCACCCTCATACAGAAGGTGCTCTGACCAGCAGGGTGCTGTTCCATCATGTTCAGTGCTGGGAATGGTATAGCGCATCATGCAACTCCCTTCTGACATGGCTCCCCCACCCTCATGCCAGAAGGGGCTCTGACCAGCAGTTGTGTCCTGTTCCAACATGTTCAGCGTATGGGAGATGGTAGAGCGCATCATGCACGCGCCTTCTACCTGGCTCCCACCCTCATACAGAAGGTTGCGCTGACCAGCATGTGTCTGGTTCCAACGATGTTTTAGGTGCTGGGAGCTGTTCGCGCGCTACAGGCACGCTCTTCGACATGGCTCCCACCCTCATCAGACGTGCTCTGACCAGCAGTGTGTCTGTTCCAACATGTTCAGAGCTGGCTGGGAGTGGTAAGCGCTATCCTGCACGCCTAAATTACAACCGCTCCCACCCTCATACAGGGTGCTCTGAGCACAGTGTGTCTGTTCAACATGTTTCAAGAGTGCTGGGAGAGGTATAGCGCTATCCAGGCAGACGCGCCATTCTCGAATGGGCTCCCACCCTCTCCAAGAGGTGCGCCTGACCAGCAGTTGTCCTGTCCAACATGTTCCATAGGTGCTGGTAGATGGTAGAGCGCTATCAGTCACGGCCGCCTTCTACCTGGCTCCCACCCCTCATACAAAGGTGCTCTGGCAGCAGTGTGTCTGTCCAACAGTTTCCGTCGGTGCTGGGGAGATGGTAAAGGCAGCATGCACGCGTTTAATACACAGCTCCCACCCTCATACAGATGGTGCTCTGTACTCAGCAGTGTGTCCTGTTCCACATGTTCATGGTGCCTGGGAGATGGGTAGAGCGCTATGCAGCACGGCCTTCCTACATGGCTCCCACCCTCTATACAGAAGGTGCTCTGACCAGCACTGTGGTCTTGCCCTCATGTTCGGTGCTGGGAGATGGTAAGACTCTATCGTGCACGCGCCTCCTACATGCTCCCACCCTCATACAGAAGTGCTCTGATCATCATTGGTCGTTCCCACCGTGTTTCAGATGTGCTGGGATTGTAAGCGCTATCAGGCACGCTCCTCTACATGGCTCACCCACCTCATACATAAGGTGCTCTGAGCAGCAGTGTGTCCTGTTTCCAACATGTTCAGAGTGCTGGGAGATGGTAGACGTATCAAGTCACGCGCCTTCTATCATGCTCCCGACCCTCATACAAAAGTGCCTCTGAACCAGCATGTGTCTGTCCAACGTGTTCACGTTCGGGAGATGGTAGAGCCGCTATCAAGGCACATCGCTGTACTACAACAGCTCGCCCACCCTCATACAGAAGTGCTCTGGGCAGCAGTGGGTGTCTGTTCCCCACAGTTCAGGTGCTGTGGGTGGTATGAGCGCTATCAGCCCGCGCCTTCTACATGGCTCCGACCCTCATACAGAAGTGCTCTGACCAGCAGTGTGTCTGTTCCAAATGTTCAGCAGGTGCTGGGATATGGTAGAAAGCGCTATCATGCCACCGCCTTCTACCATTGCTTCCCACCCTCATACACTAGAAGGTCTTCTGACAGCAGTGTGTCTGTTCCATCATTTCATGTGGCTGGGAGATGTAAGCGCTATCAGGCATCGCGCCCTTCCTACAGGGCTCCCACCCTCTACAGAAGGGGCTCTGCCAGCCTGTGTCTGTTCCAACATTTTCAGTAATGGGTGCTGGAGATGTTAAAGCGCTATCAGCACTCGCCTTCTACAAATTGTGCGCCCACCTCATACAGAAGGTTCTCTGAGCTCAGTGTGTCTGTTCCAACATGTTCATGTGCTGGGAGAATGTAGCGCATCAGCAACGCGCCTTCTAACAGGCCCCCACCTCATACAGAAGTGCTCTGGACCAGCAGTGTGTCTGTTCCAAAACATGTTCATGTGCTGTGAGATGGTAGCGCTATCAGGAG
Organism: Chlamydomonas sp. ICE-L; assembly: GCA_013435795.1. NCBI lineage: Eukaryota > Viridiplantae > Chlorophyta > Chlorophyceae > Chlamydomonadales > Chlamydomonadaceae > Chlamydomonas > Chlamydomonas sp. ICE-L. The sequence continues at coordinate 941,572 of JACBWV010000469.1, read as the reverse complement.
GCACACGCAGCCTTCTACATGGCTCCCCCTTCATACAGAAGGTGCTCTGACCAGCAGTGTGTCGTTCCAACATTTCAGGTTCTGGAGAATGGTTAGAAGCGCTATCAGGCAACGCGCTTAATACACAATCTCCCACCCTCATACATAAGGTGCTCTTACAGCAGTGTGTCTGTTCATCATTTCAGGTGCTGGGATATGGTATAGCGCTATCAGGCACTCGCCTTCTACTGGCTCCCACTCCTCATACAGAAGTGCTCTGACCAGCATTGTGTCTGTTCCAACATTTTCAGGTGCTGGTAGATTGTGTGAGCGCTATCAGGCAAGCGCCTTCTACATGGCTCCCGACCCTCATACAGTAAGGTGCCTGAGCAGCAGTGGGGCTGTTCCAAACAGTTCAGGTCTGGGATGGTAAGCGATTCAGGCACGCGCCTTACATGCTCCCACCCTCATACAGAGTGCTCTGAGCAGCAGTGTGTCTGTTTCCAACATGTTCAGGGCTCGGGAGATGGTAGATGCCGCTATCAGGCACTCGCCTTCTCCATGGCGCCACCCTCATACAGAGGTGCTCTACAGCAGTGGACTGTTCCAACATGTTCAGGTGCTGGGAGATGGTAGAGCGCTATCAGGCACGCGCCTTCTACATGGCTCCCACCCTCATACAGAAGGTGCTCTGAGCAGCAGTGTGTCCTGTCCATACATTTCAGGTGGCTGGAGAAGGTAGAGCGCTAGTCAGGCACGCGCCTTCTACATGGCTCCCACCCTCATACAGAAGGTGCTCTGACCAGCAGTGTGTCTGTTCCAACATGTTCAGGTGCTGGGAGATGGTAGAGCGCTATCAGGCACGCGCTTAATACACAGCTCCCACCCTCATACAGAAGGTGCTCTGAGCAGCAGTGTGTCTGTTCCAACATGTTCAGGTGCTGGGAGATGGTAGAGCGCTATCAGGCACGCGCCTCTACATGGCTCCCACCCTCATACAGAAGGTGCTCTGACAGCTTGTGTCTGTTGTCCAACATGTTCAGGTTGCTGGAGATGGTAGAAGCGCTATCATGCACGCGCTCTACTGGCTCCCCACCCTCATACAGAAGGTGCTCTGACCAGCCTGGGTCTGTTCCACCATGTTCAGGTGCTGAATGTTCGAAGCGCTATCAGGCACTCGCCTTATACATTGGCTCCCACCCTCATACAGAAGGTGCTCTGACAGCATTTGTTTCTGTTCTCAACCTGTTCACTTGCTGGGAGGTGGTAAAGCGCTATCATGCACGCGCCTTCTACTGCTCCCACCCTCATACAGAAGGTGCTCTTACGCAGCAGTGGGGTCTGTTTCCAACATGTTCAGTGCTGGGAGATGTAGAGAGCGCAATCCGCACGCGGCTAGAATACACGCTCCCCCCTCCTACAGAGGTTCTCTGGCAGCAGTGGTGTCTGTTCCAACATGTTCAGCGTGCTGGGGATGGTAGAGCGCTAATCCAGCACGCTCCGTTACATGGCTCCCACCCTCAGACAGAAGGTGCTCTGACAAGCAGTTGTCTGTTCCAACATGTTCCGTTCTGGGAATGGTAGAGCGCTTATCAAGTCCCCGCAGCCTTCTACAATGGCTCCCACCCTCATACAGAGGTGGCTCTGGCAGCATGTTGTCTGTCCACCAATGTTCAGATGGTGCTGTAGATTGTTAGAAGGCGTGCTATCATTCCACGCGCCTTCGACTGGCTCCCACGCCTCATACAGAAGGTGCTCTAGCAGCAGTGTTGTCTGTTTCAAAGACATGTTCCTTGTGCTGGGATAATTTGTAGAGTCCTATCAGGCACGCGCCTTCTACATGGCTCCACCCTCATACAGAAGGTGTCTCTGACCAGCATTGTGTCTGTTCCAAAAAATGTTCAGGTGCTGGGAGATGGTAGAGCGCTATCAGGCACGCGCTTAATACACAGCTCCCACCCTCATACAGAATGTGCTCTGGGCAGCCAGTGTGTCTGTTCCAACATGTTTCAGGTGCTGGGAGGATGTAAGAGCGCTATCATGCACGCGCCTTCTACAAAAAAAAATGGCTTACCACCCTCATACAGAAGGTGCTATGAGAGCAGTGTGTCCTGTTCCAACCTGTTCAGTTCTGGGAGATGGAGAGCGTCTATCAGGCACCGCCTTCTACATGGCTCCCACCCTCATACAGAAGGTGCTCTGACCACAGTGTGTCTGTTCCAACATTTTCTGGTGCTGGGAGCTGGTAAGAAAGCGCTATCAGCACCGCTTAATACACAGCTCCCACCCTCATACAGAAGGGCTCTGACCAGCAGTGTGTCTGTTCCACTGTTCAGGCGTGCGGTAGAGGTATACGCTATCATGGCACGCTCCTTCTACATGGCTCCCCACCCTCATACAGAAGGTGCTCTGACCAGCACTGTGGTCTGTTCCATCATGTTTTCGAGTGCTGGAGATGGTAGAGCCGCTATCATGGCAGGCACACGCCTTACTACATGCTCCCACCCTCATACAGAAGGTGCTCTGAAGCAGCAGTGTGTCTGTTTCCAGACACATGTTTTCAGTGTGCTTGGAGAATGTAGTAGCGCTATCAGGCACCGTTCCTTTCTACATGGCTCCCACCCCTCATACAGAAGGTGCTCGGACCACAAAGTGTGTCTGTTCCAACATGTTCAGGTGCTGGGGAGATGGTAGAACGCATCAGCACGCGCCTTCTACATGGCTCCCACCCTCTACAGAAGGTGCTCTGAGCACATGGTGTCTGTTCAACATGTTCAGGTGCGGAGATGGTAGAGCTCTATCAGGCACCTCCTCTAATTGGCCTCCCCCACCCTCATACGAAGGTTGCTCTGACCAGCTTGTGGTCATGTTCCAGCATGTTCAGGTGCTGGGAGATGGTAGAACGCTATCAGGCAACGCTCCTTCTACAATGGCTGCTCCCACCCTCATACATAAGTGCCTGCAGCAGTGGTCTGTTTTCCAACATGTTCAGGTGCTGGGGATGGTAGAAGCGCTATCAGGGCACCGCCTTCATCTACAAATGGCTCCCACCCTCATACAAAGGTGCGCTGAGCAGCAGTGTGTCTGTTTTTCCACACATGTTCAGGGTGCTGGAGATTGTAGAGCGCTAATCAGGCACCGCCTTTACAGGCTCCCAACCCTCTACAGAAGGTGCTCTGAGCAGGCATTTGTCTGTTTCCAACATGTTCATGCGTTGCTGGAGATGGATATAGCTCTATCAGGCACCTCGCCTTCTACAATGGATCCCTACCCTCATACAGAATGGTGCTCTGAGCATCAGTGTTGTCTGTTCCATACATGTTCAGTTGCTGGTAGATGGTAGAATAGGCAGCCTATCAGCACGCGCCTTCTACATGGCTGCCCCCCTCATACAGACGTGCTCTGAGCAGCGTGTGTCCTGTTTCCAACATGTTTAGTTGCTGGGAGTGGTAAGAAGTCAGCTATCCAGGCACGCGCCTTCTACATGGCTCCCACCCTCATACAGAAGGTCTCTGAGCACAGGTTTCCTGTTCCAACATGTTCAGGTGCTGGGATATGGTAGAGCGCTATCATGCACTCGCCTTTACAAATGGCTCCCACCCTCATACAGAAGGTGCTCTGACCACGTGTGTCTTGTTCCATTCCAACATGTCAGAGTGCTGGGAGATGGTAAAGCGCTATCATGCACCGTTTTAATACACATACTCCCACCCTCATACAGAGGTGCTGCTGAGCAGCAGTGTGGTCTGTTCCAACCATTTTCAGGTGCTGGGGATGGTGAGCGCTATCTAGGCACGCGCCTTCTACATGGCCTCCCACCCTCATACAGAAGGTGCTCTCTGAGCAGCAATGTGTCTGTTCCAACATGTTCAGGTGCTGGATATGGTAGCAGCCGCTATCGTCGCGCGCTTCTACAACCTGGCTCCCCCCTCATACAGAAAGGGTGCTCTGAGCACATTGTGTCTGTTCCAACTGTTCAGGTGCTGGGAGATGGTAGAGCGCTATCAGGCACGCGCCTTCTCTACCATGTCTCCCACCCTCATACAGAAGGTGCTCTAGCAGCATGTTCTGTTCCAACATGTTCATAGTGCTGGAGATGGTAGAGCGCTACAGGCACGCGCCTTTCTACATGGCCTCCCCCACCCCATACAGACGTGCTCTGAGCATCAGTGTGTCTGGTTCCAACATGTGCAGTAGGTTCTGGGAGAAATGGTAAGGCATCAGGACGCGTCCTTCTACAAGGCTCCCACCCTCATACAGAAGGTGCTCTGACCAGCAGTGGGTCTGTTCCACACATGTTTTCGGTGCTGGGATCTGGTAGCTTCTATCCAGCACGCATCTTAATACACAGCTCCCACCCTCATACAGAGGTGCTCTGAGCAGCAGTGTGTCCTGTTCCACATGTTCAGGGCTGGGAGATGGAGAGGGCTATCAGGGCACTGGCGCCTTCTACAATGGCCTCCCAACCCTCATACAGAAGGCTCTGGCAGCATTGGTCTGTTTCCCAACAGTTCAGGGGCTGGGAGATGGGTAGAAGCGGCTATCAGGCCACGCGCCTTCTTACATGGCTCCACCCCATACCAGAAGGTGCCTGGCGCGTGTGTCTGGCCAACCTGTTCAGGTGTGTGAGTGGTTAGAGCGCTATCAGCACGCGTTTAAATACACACTCCCACCCTCCATACAGAAGTTGCGCTGACCAGCAGTGTGTCCTGTTTCCAGACATGTTCAGGAGTGCTTGAGAATTGTAGAATCGGCTATCAGGCACTACGCGCCTTCTACATCACATGGCTCCCCACCCTCATATACCGAAGGTCTCTGACCGCATGTTTTCGTTTCCATCATGTTCAGGTGCTGGTAGATGATAGAGCGCTATCGAGGCACAGCGCCTTCTACTGGCTCCCACCCCTCATACAGCGGTGCTCTTGAGCAGCAGTTTTCTGTTCCAACATGTTCATGTGCCTGGGAGATGGTAGAGCGCTATCAGTCACGCGCCTTCTACCTGGCTCCCCACCCTCATACAGAAGGTGCCCTCGAGCGCAGTGTGTCTGTTCCCATGTTTGCAGTTCCAGAGGGGTTTCTGGAGATGGTAGAGAAGGCGCTAATCAGGCACGCGCCTTCGACATGGCTTCCCACCCCATACAAAGTGTCTTACCGCAGTGTGTCTGTTCCAACATGTTCGAGTGCCTGGGATTATGGTAAGCCGCTATCAAGGGCACGCCATTAATACACAGCTCCCACCCCATACAGAAGGTGCTCTGAGCGCCAGTAGGGTGTGGTTCCAAACATGTGCAGGTGCCTGGGTAGATGGTAGAGGGCCTATCATGCACGCCTTCTACATGGCTCCCCCCCTCATACAGAAGGTGCTCGTGACCAGCTTGGTGTCTTTCCAACATGTTCAGGTGCTGGAGATGTGAGCGCTATCAGGGCAGCGCCTCTACATGGCTCCCCACCCCATAAGAATGGTGCTCTGAGCAATCAGTAGTGCCTGTTCCCACAATGTTCAGGTCTGGGAATGGTAGAGCGCTATCAGGGCACGCTTTAATACACACACACAGCTCCCACCCTCATAGGAGAGGTGCTCTGACCAGCATGTGTCTGTTCGGCCAATGTTCAGTTTCTGGAATGGTCGAGCGCTATCAGGCACCGCCTTCTACTATGGCTCCCCCCCACCTCATCCAGAAGGTGCCGTCTGAGCACAGTGTGTCTGTTCCAACATGTTTCAGCAGGTTCTTGGAGATGGTAGAGCGCTATCAGCACAGCACTCGGGTTAAATAAACAGCTTCCCACCCTCAATACAGAGGTGTCGACCAGCAAGTGTGTCTGTTCCAACTATTTTTCAGGTGTCTAGGAACAAAAATGGTAGAGCGCTATCAGGCCGCCTTTCTACAATGGCTCCCACCCTCAATACAGAAGAGTGCTCTGACCATCCAGTGTGTCTGTTTCATCATGTTCAGTGCTGAGATGGTAGAGCGCTATCAGGCACGCGCCTTCACGTGCTCCCACCGCTCATACCGAATGTGCTCTGGAGCAGCATTGTGTTCTGTTTCCCAAACCATGTTTCATGTGTGGGCGATGGTAGAGCGCGATCAGGCACCGCCTGTTCTACATTGCTCCCACCCTCATACAGAAGTGGCTCTGACCAGCAATTGTGTCCTGTTCCACATGTCAGTTGCTGGGAGATGGTAAGAGCGTATCAGGAGGCACGCGCCATTCTAACATGGCTCCCACCCATCATACGAAGGTGCTCCTGACACACAGTGTGGTCTGTTTTCAACTGTCATGTGCTTGGTGGTAGAAGCGCTATCAGGCACGCGCTTTAATAAACACTCCCCACCCCTCCCATACAGACGGTTGCTACTGACCAGCCATGTTGTCTGTTTCCAACATGTTTTCAGGTGCATGGAGATGGTAGAGCCCTATCAGGACGCGCTTCTAACATGTCTCCCACCCATACAAAGGTGCTCCTACCAGCAGGTGTGCCTGTTCCATCATGTTCAGGTGCCTGGAGATGGTAGAGAAGCGCTATCAGGCAACGCCCTTCTTACATGGCTCCCCACCCTCATACATAGGTGCGCTGAGCGCAATTGTTCTGTACCACATTTTTCAGTTCTGGGAGATGGTAGAGCGCTATCAGGCACGCGCCTCCTACATGGCCTCCCACCCCAAACAGAAGGTTCTCTGACCAGCAGTGGTTGTCTGTTCCAACATTTTCAGGTGCTGGGAGATGGGTAGAACGCTATCAGCACGCTCCTTCTACATGGCCCTCTTCCCCACCTCATACAAAGGTGGCTCTGACCAGCATTGTGTCTGTCCAACATGTTCAGCAGGTGCTGTTACATGGTAGAGGCGCTAATCAGGCACCGCGCTTAATACACAGCTCCCCCCTCTAAAAGAATGTGCCTACAGCCAGTGTGTCTGTTCCCAATGTTCAGGTGCGGGGAGTGGTAGAAAGAGGCGCTATCCGGCCACGCGCCTTCTACAAATGGCTCCCCCCCTCATACAAAGTGCTTCTGAGTCAGCAGTGTGTGGCTGTTTCCAACTGTTCAGTGCTGGGAGATTGTAAGCTCTTCAGGCACGCGCCCTACATGGCTCCCACCCTCAACAGAAGGTGCTCTGAGCATGCATTGTGTCTGTTTCCACCATGTTCAGGTTCTGGTAGAATGTATACGCTATCATCAGGCACGCGCCTTCTACATGGCTTCCCACCACTCATACGAAGGTGCTCTGACCAGCAGTGTACTGTTCCAACATTGTTCAGTTGCTGGGAGAAGGGTAAGCCTAATCAGGCACGCCCTTCTACATGGCTCCCACCCTCATACGAGGTGCTCTGACCACACTGTGTCTTTTCCATCATGTTCAGGTGCTGGGAGATGGTAGATCGCGCTATCAGGGCACGCGCCTTCTACATGGCTCCCACCGCTCATACAAAAGGTGCCTCTGATCAGCATGTGTCCGGTTTCCAACTTGTTCAGGGCTGGAGATGGTAGAGCGCTATCAGGCACGCTCCTTCTACATTGCTCCCACCCCTCATACAGAAGGGCTCTGACCAGCATTGTGTCCCTGTTCCAACATGTTTCAGGTGCTGGGAGATGGGTAACCGCGCTATCGGCACGCGCTTAATACACAGCTCCCACCTCATTACAGAAGGGCTCTGAGCAGCAGTGTGTCTCTGTGTTCAACATGTTAGGACAAGAATAAAAGGAATTACACGTAAAAAAAAAAAAGGCGAAAAAAAGGTTCTTTTATCTAGGCTTATCTGCTCTCTTCATTCACGCGCCTTCTACATGGCTCCCAACCTCATACAGAAGCGTGCTCTGACAGCAGTGGTGGTCTTTCCACATGTTCAGGTCTGGGAGAATGGTAGATCTCTATCATGCAGGACTACGCGGTTAATACCAGCTCCCACCCTCATCAGAAGTTCTCGACCAGCAGTGTGTCTGTCCACTGTTCAGGTGCTGGGAGTATGGTAAAGAGCGCTTCATGCAACGCGCCTTCTACATGCTCCCACCCTCTTACAGAAGGTGCTCGAGCAGCAGTGGTCTGGTTCCAACATGTTCAGGTGCGGGTATGGTAGAGCGCTATCAGGCACGCGCTTCTACACACTCCCCCTCAGACAGAAGGTGCTTCTAGCGGCAGTGTGTCTGTTTCCAACATGTTCAGTGCTGGGATAATGGTAGACGCTATCATGCAACCTCCTTCTACATGGCTCCCACCCCTCGTACAGAAGTGCTCGCTCCTGACCAGCAGTGTGTCTGTTCCATCATTTCAGGTGCTGGGAGATGGTAGAGCGCTATCCGGCACGCGCCCTTTCTACTGGCTCCCACCCTCATACAAGAAGGTGCGCTGAGCAGCAGTGTGTCTGTTCCCACATGTTTCAGGTGCTGGGAGATGGTACGCGCTATCAGGCACCGCCTTCTAACTGGCTCCCACCCTCATACAGAAGGTGCTCTGACCAGTAGTGTGTCTGTCCACTGTTCGGCATGTCTTGGAGAGGTAGAGCGCTATCATGCACGCGCTTAATCACAGCGACTCCCACCCTCATACAGAAGGGGCTCTGGAGCAGCAGTGTGGCGGTTTTTCCAACATGTATTGATTGAGATTGGTAGAGCGCATCAGGCAGGCAACCGCCTTCCTACATGGCTCCCACCCTCAGCAGAAGGTGCTCTGATCAGCAGTGTGTCTGTCCAGACATGTTCAGGTGCTGGGGAGATGGTAAGCGCTATCAGGCACGCTCCTTCTACAAAACATCTCCCACCCTATACAGAAGGTGCTCTGAGCAGCAGTGTGCTGTTCCAACATGTCAGGTGCTGGGAGATGTAGAGCGCTATCAGGCACCGCCTCCCTACATGCTCCCACCCTCGTACCAGAAGGTCTCTGACCAGCAGTGTGTCTGGGGGTTTTTTCCATCATGTTCAGTTGTGCTGGGAGCATGGGTAGAGCGCTATCAGCACTCGCCTTCTACAATGGCTTTCCACCCTCATACATAAGGTTCTCTGAGCCAGTGTGTCTGGTTCGCAACATGTTCAGGTGCTGGGAGATGGTAGAGCGCTATCAGTCACGCCCCGCCTTCTACATGGCTCCCACCCTCATCCAGACGGTCTCTGCCAGCAGTGTGTCTGTTCCAACCATGTTCAGTTGCTTTGAGATGTAGATCGCTATCATGCACGCGCTTATACCCAGCTCCCCTCATACATAGGTGCTCTGAGCACAGTGTGTCGTTCCAACATGTTCAGGTGCTGGGAGAAGGTAGAGACGCTATCATGCACGCGTCCTTCTTCATGCTCCCACCCTCACTACCGAAGGTTGCTCTGTACTAACCCAGCACTGTGTCGTTCCATCATGTCAGTGTGCTGGAGATGTAGAGCGCTATCAGCAGGCCCACGCCTTCTACATGGCTTCCCACCCTCATACAGACGGTTCTTCTGAGCACATTGTGTCTGTTTCCATATGTTCAGGTGCTGGGAGATGGTAGAGCGCTATCAGGCACGGGCTTAATACACAGCTCCCACCCTCATACAGAAGGGGCTCTGAGCAGCAGTGTGTCTGTTCCAACATGTTTCAGCATAGTGCTTGTAGATGGTAGAGCGCTATCATCACGCGCCTTCTACATGGCTCCACCCTCCTACAGAAGGTTGCCTGAGCAGAGTGTTCTGTTCCACATTTCAGGGTGCCTGGGCAATGTAGAGCGCTATCAGGCACGCGCCTTTACTGCTCACACGCATCAGGCTCACCTCAGTCGTCCATTCAGTGGATGACCATGCAACCGCTCTACAGTCCCCCTAGATGCTCTGACCAGCATGTGTGTCTGTTTCCACATTTCAGGTGCTGGGAGATGTAGAGCGCTATCAGGCAACGCTCGCTTCTACCAGCTCCCCCCTCAACATAAGTGCTCTGATCAGCAGTGTGTCCTGTTCCACAGTTTCAGGTGGCTGGGAATGTATGCCTTCAGCACGCCCTTCTACTGGCCGCCCACCTCATCAGAAGGGCTCTTGACCACATCTGTTCTTTCCAACATGTTTTAGGTCTGGGAGATGTAGAGCGCTATCAGGCACGCGCCTTCGACTAGGCTCCCACACCCTCATAACAAGAAGGTGCTCGACATGCAGTGTGTCTGTTCCAACATTTCAGGTGCTGGGAGATGGTGAGAGCGCTATCATGCACGCGCCTTCGACATGGCCTCCCACCCTCAACCAAAGGTTCTGATCACAGTGTTCTTTCCAACTGTTCAGGTGCTGGAGATGGTAATAGCGTCTATCACGGCACGCTACTTTACAACACATTCTCCCACCCTCATACGAGAAGTTGCTCTGAAGCAGTGTGTCCTGTTCCAACATTTCAGGTGCTGGATAGATGGTAAGAGCGTATCAGCACCCCTCGTACATGGCTCCCACCTCATACAGAAGGTGCCTGACCACATGGTGTGTCGTTCCTACTGTTCAGGTGCGGGAAGATGGTAGAGCGCTATAGGCACGCGCCTCTATGGCTCGCCCCTCATACAGAAGGTGCTCTGAGCCACAGTGTGTCTGTTTCCAATCATTCAGGTGCTGGAATTAGATGCGCTATCAGAGCACAGCAGCCTTCTACATGGCTCCCACCCCATACAGAAGGTGACTCTGAGGACAGTTGTGTCTGTTCCAATCATGTTCGAGTGCCTGGGTAATGTAAGCGCTATCAGCACGCGCCTTCTACATGGCTTCCCCCTCATCAGAGGTGCTCTGAGCAGCAGTGTGTCGTTCCACATGTTCAGTGCTGGGGAGATGGTAACGCTATCAGGCACGCGCCTTCTCATTGGCTCCCAACCCTATAAGAAGTTCTCTGATGCAGCAGTGTGTCGTTTCACATCTTTCAGGAGAATGGGGAAAAGGGAACAAGAGAGTGAGAATATGGGTCAAAGGACCGAAAAAAGATACTAAATCTAGAGTAAACGCTTAGCACCGCCCTTCTACATGGCTCCCACCCTCATACGAGAGGTTGCCTGAGCCACAGTGTGTCTGTTTCTCAACATTGTTCAGCGTCTGGGAGATTGGTAGAGCTCTATCACAGGCACGCGCCTTCCTACATGTCTCCCTCCCTCATACAGAAGGTGCTCTGACCAGCAGTGTGTCTGTTCCACACTTTGTCCTGACGGAAGGTAGAGCGCACATCAGGCACGCGCCTTCTACATGGCTCCCACCCCTAACAGAGGTGGTCTGACCAGCATGTTCTGTCCAACATGTCAGGTTGCTGGGAGATGGTAGAGCGCTATCAGGCCCGCCTTTTACACATGCTCCCACCCTCCTCATACAGAAGTTCTCTGAGCAGCATTGTCTGTTCCCCAACTAGTTCAGGTGCTGGGGATGTAGAGCCGCTATCAGGCACGCGTCTATCACATGCTCCCCCACCCTCATACAAAGGTTCGTTCGAGCAGCAATTTGTCTGTTCCAACATGTTCAGAGGTGCTGGGATGGTAGAGCGCTATCAGGCACAGCCCTCTACATGGCTCCCACCCTCATACAGAAGGTGCGTCTGACAGCATGTGTGTCTGGTCCACATTTCACGGGTTGCTGGGAGATGGTAAGAGCGCTATCAGGGCACGCGCCTTCTACAATGGCTCCCACCCTCTAACGAGAGTGCTCTGAGTCAGCAGTGCTGTCCTGTTCCACATTTTCAGTGCTGGAGATGTAGAGCGCTAATCAGGCAGCGCTTCTTAATCCCTCCCACCCTCATACCGAGGTGCTCTGAGCACGCAGTGTGTCTGTTCCAACAATGTTCAGGTGCTGGAGATGGTAGAGCGCTATCAGGCCGCGCCTTCTACATGGCTCCCACCCTCATACGAAGTGTGCTCTACCAGCATGATTACGTTCTGTCGTCCAACATGTCAGTAGCGGTAGATGGTAGAGCGCTATCAGGCACGCGCTATTCTACATGCTCACCACCCTCATACAGAGGGTGCTCTGACATCATGTCCTGTTCCACATGTTCAGGGTGCTGGGGATGGTAGAGGGCTATCAGCACCGCCTTCTACATGGCTCCACCCTCATACAGAAGGTGCTCTGACAGCAGTGTGTCTGTTCAACATTTTCAGGTTGCTGGGAAATGGTAGAAGCTCTACAGGCGCGCGCCGCTTCTACATGGCCCCACCCCCTATACAGAAGTTGCTCTGACACAGTGTGTTCTGTTCCAACAGTTCAGTGGGCTTGGTAGATGGTATAGCGCTATCAGGCACGCGTTTAATAACCACTCCCACCCTCATACCAAAGGTCTCTGCGGCAGCAGTTTGTTCCTGTTCAACTGTTTCAGCTGCTCGGGAGATGGTAAAGCGCTATCAGTCCGCGCCTTCTACATGGCTCCCACCCTCATACACGAGGTGCTCGTTACCGCACGTGGTTTCTGTTCCAACATGTTCAGATTGCTGGTATGTATGGCGCTTAAATCAGGTCAAAACGCGCCTCCTACATGGCTCCCCCCCTCATACAGAAGGTGCTCGAGCAGCAGTAGTGTCTGTTTCCATCATGTTCATGGGTGCTGGGAGATGGTCGAGATCGTCTATCAGCACGTGCGCCTTCTACAAGGGCTCCACCCTCTACAGAAGGTGCTCTGACCAGCAGTGTGTCCATGTTCCACGTGTTCAGAGTGCTGTGAGATGGTAGAGCGCTATCATATGGCACGCGCCTTCTATCTACAGGTCTCCCACCCTCATACAGAGGTGCCTGACAGCAGTGTGTCTGTTCCAACATGTTCATGTGCTGGTAGATGGTCAGAGCGCTATCAGGCCACGGCTTTCTACAGGCTCCCACCCTCATACGAAGGTGCTCTGATCAGCATGATGTGTCTGTTCCAAACATGTTTCATTGTGCTGGAGATGGTAGAGCGGCTAATCGGCACGCGCCTTCTACTGGGCTCCCACCCTGCATGACAGAAGGTGCTCTTGACCACATGTGTCTGTTCACTGTTCGGTGTGCTGGGAGCGAGTGTAAGCCTATCAGGCCGCTCTTCTACATGCGCTCCCACCCTCATACAGAAGGTGCTTCTGAGCAGCAGTGGTGTCTGTTCCAACATGGTTCAGGTCTGGGATATGGTAGAGCGCTATCAGGCACGCGCTTTACTACATGGCTCCCACCCTCATTACAGAAGTGCTTCTGCCGCAGTGTTCCTGTCCACATTTCAGGTGCTGGGGATGGTACGAGCGCTAATCAGGTCACGCCGCCTTCTACATGGCTCCCACCTCATCGAGGAGTGTCCTGATGCACAGTGTTGTCCTGTTCGCAACATGTTTCAGGTGCTGGTGAAGATGGTAGAAAAGCGCTATCAGCAACGCGTCTTTACCAAGGCTCCCCCCGTCATACAGTAAGTCTCTGACCACATGGTGTCGGTTCCACATGTTCAGTGACTGGGAGAATGGTGAGCGCTATCGGCACGCGCCTTCCTACAGGCTCGCCACCCTCATTACGGAAGTCTCTGACCAGCAGTGGTTCCTGTTCCATCATGTTCAGAGGTGCTGGGAGATGGTATAGCGCTATCAGGCACGCGCTTCTACATGGCTCCCACCCTCATACAGAAGGTGCTGCTAGCGCAGTGTGTCCTGTTTTCCCAACATGTTCAGGTGCTGGTATATGGTAGAGCGCTATCAGGCACGCGCCTTCTACCTGGCTCCCACCCTCATACAGAGGTGCATCTGACCACATTTGGTTCGCGTCCAAACATGTCAGTGTGCTTGGGAGATGGTAGACGCTCTCAGGCACCGTCCTTCCATACCAATGCTCCCCACCCTCATACATGAAGGTGCGTCTGACAGCAGTGTGTCTTTTCCAACATGTTTCAGGTGCTGGGAGATGGTAGAGCGCTATCAGGCACGCCGCCTTACTACAGGCTCCCACCCCTCATACAGAAGGTGTCTCTGACAGCACGTGTGTCCTGTTCGCAACATGTTCGGTGCTGGGGAGATGGTAAAGCGGCATCAGGCACAGCTCCTTCTACATGGCTCCCCCCTCATACAGAAGTGCTCCGTACCAGGCAGTTGTGTCTGTTCGCTACATGTTCAGCGTGCTGGGAGATGGTAGAGTCGCGAATCAGCACGCGCTTCTACTGGCTCCCACCCGTCATACAGAGGTGCTCTGATGCAGCATGTTTCTGTTTCCACACACTGTTTCAGGTTGCTGGAATGGTAAGCTGCTCATCAGCACGCCCCTTCTACATGGCTCCCACCCGCATACAAAGTTGCTCTGACCTGTGTTTAACGCAGCGTGATGTGACTAAGGCTCGCTAGGCTCCCCTCAGACAGAACTCGAGGTGTTCTGTCCATGTTAGGTCGGGGATGGTAGAGCGCTATCAGGCACGCCTAAATACACAGCTCCCACCTCATACGAAGGTGGCTTCTAGGGCAGCAGTGTGTCTGTTCCACAACATGTTCAGGTGCTGGGAGATGTAGAGCGCTATCGGCACCGCGCTTCTACAGCTCCCACCCTCATACAAAGGTGCTCTGAGCAGCATGTGTCTGTTCCAACATGTTCGGTGCTGGGGAGTGGTAGAGCGGCTATCAGGCACAGCGCCTATCCTACATGGCTCCCACCCTCATACAGAAGTGCTCTGAGCAGCAGTGTGTCTGTTTCCAACATGTTCAGTGTGCTGGGACTGGTAGAGCGCTATCAGCACGCTCCTTCCTACAACATGGCTGACCCACCCTCATACATGAAGGTGCTCTGAGCCGCGTGTGTCTTTCCACTGGTTTCAGGTGCTGGGATGGTAGCGGCGTATCATGCACGCGCCTTCTCACATTCTCCCCACCCTCATACAGTAGGGTGCTCTGACCAGCACTTTGTGTCTGTCCATCAGTTCAAGGTGCTGGGTACATGGTAGAGCGCTATATGGCGCGGCTTCATACAAGCTCTCCACCCTCATACAAAGGTGCTCTGAGCAGCAGTTGTGTCTGTTCCAACAGTTCGGGTGCTGGAGATGGTAGAAGCGTATCCAGCACGCGCCTTCTACCTGGCTCCCCACCCTCCATACAGCCAGTCTCTGATCAGCAGTGTGTCTTTTCCAACATGTTCAGGTGCTGGGAGATGGTAAGCGCTATCAGGCAACGCGCCTTACCCCCCCCCCCCCAGCTCCCACCCTCCATACAGAAGGTGCCGCTGATCAGCAGTGTGGCCTGTTCCAACATGTTTCAGGTGCTGGGAGATGGTATAGCGCTATCAGGCCCGCGCGTTATACATAGCTCCCACCCTCATACAGAAGGTGCTCTGCACCAGCGTGTTCTGTTCCAACTGTTCGAAGTCTGGGAGATGGTAGAGCGCTATCAGGACGCGCTTTACTACATGCTTCCACCCTCATACAGAGAGGTGCTCTGACCTGCATGTGTCCTGTCCAACATTTCAGGTGCTGGAGATGTGTAAGCGCTATCAGCCGCGCCTTTCCTACATGGCTCCCCCCTCAAATACAGAAGGTGCCTCTGAGCAGCATTGTGTCTGTTCCACATTTTCAGGTGCGGAGAAGTGGGTAGAAAGGCGCTATCAGAGCACGCGCCTTCTACAGCAGCTCCACCCTCATACAGAAGGTGCTCTGACCAGCGTGTGGTCTATTTCCACATGTTCCGGTCTGGAGATGGTAGAGCGCTATCGGCCGCGCCTTCCTACTGGCTTCCCACCGCATCTAAGGTGCTCTGACCGCAGTGTGTTGCCTGTTCCAACCCTGTCAGGCTGCGGGATGGTAAGCGCCTATCAGGCACGCGCCTTCTACATGCTCCCCCCTCATACAAAGGTGCTCTGACCAGTCGTGTCTTTTCCAATCATTTCGTGCTGGAGATGGGTAGAGCGCTTCAGGCACGCGCCTTCTACATGGCTCCCACCCTCATACAGAAGGTCTCTGACCAGCAGTGTGTCCTGTTCCAACATGTTCAGGTGCTGGGAGATGGTAGGCGCTATCAGTGCACCGCGCTTACTCTGGCCCCACCCTCATACAAGGTGCTTCTGGCAGCAGTTGTCTGTTCAACTTTCAGTGCTGGGAGAGGAAGAGCGCTATCAGGCACCGCGCCTTCTACCTGGCTCCCACCCTCATACAGAAGTGCTCTGGAGCAGCAGTGGTGTCTGTTCCAACATGTTTCACTTCAGCTGGGAGATGGAGAGCGCTATCAGCCACGCGCTTCTACCTTGCTCCCACCCTGCATACCGAAGTGGCTCGAGAGCAGTGTGTCTGTTCCAAACATTGATTCAGTGCTGGAGATGGTAGAGCGCTATCAGGCAACGCAGCCTTCTACAATGGCTCCCACCCTCGTACAGAAGGATGCTCTAGCCAGGCGTGTGTCTGTTATCCACCACATGTTCAGGAGTGCTGGGATGAGTAGAGCGCTATAGGACGCGCCTCGACATGTCCACCCTGCATACCGAGTCTCTGACAGCAGTGTGTCTGTTCAACCTGTTCAGGTGCTGGGAGATGGTAGAGCGCTATAGGCACGACCCCGTTCTACAAAATGGCTCCCACCCTCATACAGACAAGTGCTCTGACCCAGCATGTGTCTGTTCCAACATGTTCAGTGCTGTAGATAGTAAGCGTATCAGGCACGCGCTTAATACACGCTCCACCCTCATACCGAGGGCCTCTGAGCAGCAGTGTGTCCTGTTCACCGTGTTCAGGTGCTGTAGAGAGAGCGCTATCAGACCGCCCTTCTTACATGGCTCCCACCCTCATACCAGACGTGCTCTGACCTAGCACATGTGCTGTTCCACATGTCAGTGTCTGGGAGTATGGATAGCGCCTATTCAGGCATCGCTTCTACATGCTCCCACCCTCATACAGAAGGGTGTCTGAGCAGCATGTGTGTCTGTTCAACCATTCAGTTGCCTGGTGAGATGTATAGAGCGCTATCGGCACGGCGGCCTTTACGACATGCTCCCACCCTCATAGAAGGGTGCTCTGAGCATCAGGTGTGTCTGTTTCCAACATGTCAGGGTGCTGGAGATGGTACAGCGCTATCAGTCGGCACGCCCTTCTACATGGCTCCCACCCTCATACAGAAGGGCTCTGAGCAAGCAGTGTTTGTTTTCCAACCATGTTTCATGGTGCTGGGAGATGGTAGAGCGCTATCAGGCAACCGCCTTCTACATGCTCCCACCCTCCATACAGAGGTGCTCTGACGCAGCAGTGTGTCTGTTTCCACATGTCAGGTGCTGGGAGATGGTAGCGCTTCAGCCACGCTCTTATACCAGCTCCCACCCTCATACAGCAAGGTGCTCTGAGCAGCATTGTGTTGTCCACATGTTGTCAGATGTGCTGGGAGATGTAAGAGGCATCAGGCACGCTCCTTCTTACAGCTCCCACCCTCATACAGAAAGGTGCTCTGACGCAGCAGTTTGTCTGTTCCAACATGTTCAGCTCTGGGAGATGTAGAGCGTATCCACGGCCCGCGCCTTCTACATGCCCCACCCTCATGACAAGAGGTCTTCTGAGCAGCAGTGGGTGTCTGTTTCAACATTCACGTGCTGGGAGATGGTAGAGCGCTATCAGCACGCGTTTAAATCGCCGCTCCCACCCTCATACAGAAGTGCCTCTGACCAGCAGTGTGTCTGTTCCAACATGTTCAGCTGTCTGGGAGATGGTAGAGCGCTATCAGCACGCGCCTTCTACAGATGCTACCCACCCGTCATACAGCAAGGGTGTCTGACGCAAGTGTGTCTCTGTTCCATCATGTTCAGGCTGCTGGGAGATGTATGAGCGCTATCAGGCAAGCGCGCCTTCTCATTGCTCCCACCCTCATACAGACAGGTGGCTCTGCGCAGTGTGTCTGTTCCCACATGTTCAGGTGCTGGGAGATGGTAAACGCTATCGGCACGCGCTCTACTGGCTCCCACCCTCATACAAGGGTGGCTCTGACCAGCATTGTGCTGTTCCAACATGTTCAGGTGCTGGGAATTAGAGCGCTATCAAAAGGCAAAAGAGGCACGCGCCTTCTACATGGCTCCAGCCCTCATAACAGAGGTGCTCTGACCAGCATTGTGTCTGTTCCAACATTTCAGCGTGCGTGGATGGTAGAGCGCTATCGAGGCACGCGCCTAACTACATGCTCCCACCCTCATACAGAGGTGCTCTGCCAGCAGCAGTGTGGTCTGTTCCAACATGTTCAGTGTCTGGGAGATGTAGACGCATCAGTCACGCGCCTTCTACAGGCTTCCCACCCTCAACTACGGTGCTCTGACCGCAGTGTGTCTGTTCCAACATGTCGGTGCTGGGCGATGTAGAGCGCTATCAGCACGCGCCTTACACAGGCTCCACCCTCATACAGAGGTTGCTCTAGCAGCAGTGTGTCGTTCCAACATGTTCCAGAGGTGCTGGAGATGGTAGACGCTATCAGGCCCGCGCCTTTACATTAGCTCCACCCTCATACAGGTTGGGCTCTGACCAGCAGTGTGTCTGTTCCAACAGTTCAGGTGCTGGGATGGTAAGAGCGCTATAGCACGTCGCGCTTCTAACATGGCCCCTAACCCTCATACAAGATGTGCTCTAGCAGCAGTTGTTCTGTTCCAACATGTTTCAGGTGCTGGGGAGATGTAGTGCGCTATCAGGCACGCGTTTGATACCAGCTCCCCCCTCATACCAGAGGTGCTCTGACCAGACAGTGGTGTCTGTTCCAACATGTTCGGTGCTGGAGAATGGTAGGCGCTATCAGGCAACGCGCCTTCTATGGCTCCACCACCCCTCAACAGATAAGTGTGCTCTGACCCTAGTGTGTCTGTTCCATCCAGTGTTTCAGGTGCTGTGAATGGTAAGCGCTATCAGGCACGCGCCTTCTACATGGCCTCCCACCCTCCAACAGAAGGCTCTGAGGCAGTGGTGTCTGTTCCACAGTTTCAGATCTGGGAGAGTGTAGAGCGCTATCCAGTGCGCGCCTTCTACATGGCTCCCACCCTCATACATAAGGTGCTCTGACAGCAGTTGTGTCGTTCCAACATGTTTCAGTGCTGGGAGATTGGTAGAGCGCGCTATCAGCACGCGCCTTCTACATGGCTCCCACCCTCATACAGAGGTGCTCTGACGCATCAGTGTGTCTGTTCCAACATGTTCTGGGCGGGAGATGGCGAGTACGCTATCAGGCACCGCGCTTCTAATGACACGCTCCCACCCTCATACAGAAAGGTGCTCTGACACAGTGGTGTCTTTTCCAACAGTTACAGTGCTGGAGACTGGTAGAGCGCTATCAGGCACGCGTTATCACAGCTCCCCACCTCATCAGAAGGTGCTCTGACAGCAGTGATGTGTCTTCGTTTCCACAGTTCATTTCTGTGAGATGGTAGAGCGCTATCAGGCACGCGCCTTCCTATGCTCCCACCCTCATACCGAAGGTTGCGTCTGAGCGCGTGTGTCTGGTTCCACTGTTCCAGGTGCTGGGAGTGGTAGAGCGCTATCACACGCGCTTACTACATGGCTCCCACCCTCATACGAGGTGCTCGAGCACGAGTGTGTCTGTTCCACATGTTCCAGGTGGCTGGAGATGGTAATAGCGCTAATCGGCAACGCGCCTTCTACATGCTCCCCCCGCATACAGAAGGTGGCTCTGACCCAGCATGTGTTTCTGTTTCCAACATGTTCAGGTGCGGGACATGGTAGAGCGCTTCAGGCACTCGCTTAATCACAGGCTCCCACCCCATCGAAGTTCTCTGAGCAGCATTGTGTCTGGTTCCCCACACTGTTCAGGTCGGGGAGATGGTAGAAGCGTCTATCAGGCACGCGCCTTCTACATGGTCCCACCCTCATACAGAGTGCTCTGACCAGCAGTGTGTCTTCCAACATGTTTCAGTGCTTGGAGATGGTAAGCGCTTCGGCAACGCGCTTATCACATGCTCCCCACCCTCATACAGAAGGTGCTTCTGAGCGCTGTGTGGCTTTCAACATGTTCAGAGTGCGGGAGATGGTAGCGTACGCTATCAGAGGCTACCGCGCCTTCTACAATGGCTCCCCCACTCATACAGAGGTGCTCTGACCAGCAGTGTGTCGTTCATACATGTTTCAGGTTGTGCGGGAGATGGTAGAGCGCTATCAGGGCACGCGACCTTCTTACATGGCTCCACCTCATCACGAGGTGCTTGGCAGCAGCTGTGTCTGTTCTCAATCATGTTCAGGTCTGGAGATGGTAGAGCGGCTATCAGGCACGGCCTTAAACTACAGGCTTCCCAACGCCCATAACAAAGGTGCTCTGAGCACAGTGTCTTTTCCAACATGTTTCAGTGTGGGATATGGTAGAGCGCTATCAGCACGCGCCTTCTACATGGCTCCCAACCCTCATACAGACAGGTGCCTGACCAGTCAGTGTTCTGTTCCAACATGTTCAGAGTGCTGGAGATGGTAGATGCGCTATCAGGCACGCGCTTCTACAGCTCCCACCCTCATACAGAAGGTGCTCTGAGCAGCACTTGTGTCGTTCCACATGTTCAGGTGCTGGGAGATGAGAGAGCGCTATCAGGCACGCGCTAGCACAGGCTCCCACCTCATAGAACTTGAGGCCTCTGACAGCACTGTGTCTGTTCCATCATGTCAGGTGCTGGGAGATTGGTAGAGCGGCTCACAGTCAACGCGCTTTATCACAGCTCCCACTCCTTATCCGCTCCCTCCTGCAGCACGGGGATTAGTGGGTTCAAACGCATGACCTCAGTTCAACTCCAGGTTCCTGGCACTGCTGAGAACCCTTGAGTCAATGCCTGGCAGTGGTACCATGACGTAAGTGATGGCCGTATTTTGGTGTGTGGTGTGGTGTGGGGCGTTGGGTGTTGTTACGCTTCGGGGTGTGTGGTTGTGTGTGTGGGTGGGTGGTGGGTGGATTGGGCTTGGGTTGGGATGGGTGGGGTGGGGTGGGTGTGTTTGTGTGTGGGGGGGGGTTCTGTGTGTGGTGGTGGCTCTGGTGGTGGCCTGTGGTGGGGGGGGGGAGTGTAAGGTGGAGGGGAGTGGTGCAAGAAGATGCTTCATCCGCTCCTCCTGCAGCACGGGGATAGTGGGTGCATCAGCAAATGACCTCAGCCTCACTCGCGTCCTGGGCATGCCCTGGAGAACCCCATTGGGTCACATGCCTGGCAGTGGTTACCAGACGTAAGCGTTGACAGGGTAAGTGGGGTGTGGGGTGTGGGGAGGGGGTTGGTGTGGGTGGTCGGTTGGAATGGGGGGCAGCACTCGATGGATGTTTCAAAATCCATGGCCTCAGCTTGGCTCATGGTCCTGGCATTTCTGCTGAGAACCCATTGGCACATGCGTGGCAGTGGTAGCGATGACATAAGTGGGTGACAGGGGTAGTGGTTGTGGGTGTGTGGGTGGTGAGTGTTTGAGGATGGGGTGTGGGCTTGGGGTGTTGTTCGGGGTGCGGGTTTGTGTGGTGGGGTGGGGTTGGGGGGGGGGGGGGGGGGGGGGGGGTGGGGGGGGGGGGGGGGGGGGGGGGATGGTGTTCTTTGTGTTGTGTAGTGGTGGTGGTGGTGGTGGGTTGGGGGGAGGTTTTTTGGTTTGTGGTGGTGGTGGTGGTGGGTGTGGTGGTGGTGGGGTGGGGGGTGGGGGGGGTGTGGGGGGGGGGGGGGGGGCGTGTTGTTTGTTGTGTGGTGGTCAGTGGTCTGGTGTTGGTGTATGGTGTTGGGGGGGGGGGGGGGTGAAGGGTTGTTTTGTGTGGTGTTAGTTGTGGTGGTGGGGGGTGGTGGTTGGGGGGGGGGTGGGTACAGGAGGAGGCCGGTGCAAGCAGAATGAGCTCATATCCGCTCCTCCTGCACACAGGGATGAATTTGGAGCAAAAGAATTACCTCAGCAGGCTCAGGGTCCTGGCACTGCTAGAGAGCCCCTTGGGGCACCATGCGTGCATTAGGTACCACTGACGTAGTGGTGGCAGGGTAGTGGGGTGTGGGGAGGGGGTGGGGGTGCAGGGGAGGGTATGGAGGGTGAGGGGTGAGAAGGTGTTGCTCATACTCCATACTCGTACTCACACGCATGCGCCCCCGCATTTTTCTGGTGATGGCGAGGGTACCCTGACGTAAGTGGTGACATGGTAGTGGGGTGTCATGGAGGGGGTGGGGGAGGACGGTGGTAGGGGTGGAAAGGAGCGAATTGTTATACTCGTACTCATACTCATGCATACTCCCTTAGCTGATGTGTGGCTGTGGTACCATGATTAGTGTGGCAGGGTGTGGGTGTGGGGGGTATGAGGAGGAGGAGGGGTGGGCAGGGGGTGGAGGGAGAGAAGTTAGTTCAGTACTCTTACTCATACGCATGAGATCACATTACTGATGTGGTGGCGGTGGTACATGACGTAAGTGGTAGCAGGGTTTGGGGAGTGGGGGGAGGAGGAGGAGGAGGGTGGAGGGGTGGAGGGAGAGGAGTTGTTTCATACTCCGTCCTCATACTCATGGATCCATTAGCTAACGTGTGGCGGTGGTACCATGACGTAAGTTGTGCAGGGTTGTGGGAGTGGGGCGGAGGAGGAGGAGGGTTGGAAGGGGTGGAGGGAGAGAAGTTTTCATACTCGTCTCATACTCATGAAGATCCATTAGCTGATGTTGGCGGTGTACCCATGACGTAAGTGGTGGCAGGGGTTGGTGTAGTGGGGGAGGAGAGGTGTAGGGGTGGAGGGGATAGATTGTTTCATACTTGTACTCATACTCATGAGATCATTAGCTTGATGTTCGCATGGTAACATGATGAGAAGTGGTGCAGGGGTGTTGGGGAGGATGTGAGGGTGGAGGGGAGAGATCGTTTCATCCTTGTACTCATACCATAGATCCATACGCTGAGTTTGGCGGTGGTACATGACGTAAGTGGTGGCGGAGGTGTGTGGGGGAGGATGGACGGGCGGAGGGGTGAGAAGGGCGCTCATAATCTTCTCATACTCTAGCACACCATTAGCGATGCATCCACCTGTATCATGACGTAAGTGGTGACAAGGGGTGTGGGGAGGGGTGGCTGGGGTGGTAGGGGGTTTGGAGGGTGTGGTGTTGGTGTTGGGGGGGTGTTTGTGGTTAGTAGTGTGTTGTTTGTTGTGTTTGTGTGTGTTTGTGGTGGTGGGGTTTTGGGTCGGGGTGGTGGGGTGGTTAAGTACAATCACACCACACTCACACTAACAATCACCCACCCTCACAATACACCCACCCTCACTTCGCCTCGCAACTCACACCCACACTCACACTCACACTCCCCCACACTCACACTCACAACCCAACCACACTCACACCCACACCCACACCACACCCCACATCACACCCACACCCACACCCCCCACCCCCACCCTACAACCCACAAACCTCACCCACACCCACACTCACTCTCACTCCCAATATGCATACCCTATCCAGGTGGTGGGTAGAGGGCGGCGCCCTGTAGTGGACCCATGGGGCAGTTGAGTGCCATACTCACACCCATACCCACACACGCCATCCACACTCACCCACACTACTGCATACCCACCCGACCATTCCCCCCCCCCCCCTCCCCCAGGTGTGGGGTGAGGGCGGTGCCCGTTGGTGGGACAACATGGTGGCAGTGTATGTGAGTGTCACTCCCACACTCACACCCACACTCACACCCAACCCAAACTCCAACTCACTCCACACTACACTCATTATAACATGCAGACATAACATCGCCCCCCCCCAGGTGTGGGGGTGGAGGGCCGGTGCCCTGTGTGGACATATGGTGGAGTGTGATGTCCATCAGTCACCCCCACCCACATTCACACTCACTAACATGCACATATCCTACCCTCCCCCCCCCCCCCCCCCCCCCCCCCAGGGGGTGGGTGAGGGCGGTGCCTGTGTTTGACACATGGTGGACAGACCGATGACAGGCATTGTCATGTTGACCCCCTTCCCAGCGCCTGGTGGCCATCACACACCGAAGCCTGGATCTGCACCTTCGTTCTTTGGCGGGCAGCCTGCCCTGAGTGGGGCTTGAGGGCAGCAGGTTGAAGGGGGCTGGGCAGGTTCTTCTGGTGTTTTGAAGGTGAGTGCAGGCTGGTGTCCCATCGCACACACCTAAGCCAGGTTTCTCACGCTTGCCATTCTTCGGATTGCATCCGGCCCTGATGGGGCTGGATGGGATGGAGGTGGAAGGTGCTGACAGGTCTTTTTGTTTTGAAGGTGGGTGAAGGCCCTGATGGGGGCGGGATGGAAAGGCAAAAAACTGAGTATAAAAGGCAAAAAGCAAAAAGCCACAGTCACAGCAACACATCAGCATCATCACCACCATCCATCACCACCACCACCACCACCCGCCATCACCATACCACCACCACCACCCACAAATTGCCATTGCCTTTGCCATCCTGAATTAATCCTCCTGTGCGTGGTGTTGAAGGTGATGCTGTCAGCAACAAGCAGAAAGCCCACAGCAACCCATCAGCCATCCATCACCATAGACTCGACAAACAATCAATTCATATTGGCATTGCCCTCGCCATCATTGCCTGTGCAGTGGCTCCAGCAACCCTCTTCCATCGATATCTCCACCACCATCACCCCACCGCACCGCCCCATCAGGCCGCTCCATTGTCTATGCGCACACCTATTCTCTATTTCCTCCACCACCCATCACCACCATCACCACCACCACCACC